>KV749605.1:0-11142 GCA_001692915.1 Glonium stellatum
ATAATATAAATATAATAATCGGTATGAATATTTATTCATTCATTATTGGGAGGCCTGGTCCGCAATGGCCTAGAAGAAGATGAACTTAACCTACAGCTAGAAAAATATAATCTCGTGAAGAGTGACGACCATTGTGACAATCTACAGAGGCTATTGTGATACCTTTTCGATATCGGTAAACGACACTGCAAGGATTGGAAGTATTCCGTAGTTCTGGACCCGAAAAATCAACGAAGACGGCCCGGAGAGCATCGACACGGCGAAAACAGGGCAGCTTGTGAACCAGAGGACTTCCTTATGCGGCAGCCAACATTAACAGGTTTACAAGGACATTGGAAAGCTGCTTATAGAGACCCTCAACCAACAATATCGTACCCAATATTTGACCAGTCTAATGTGCCTGGTGACGGCCATTATCTCTTCCGTGCCTTTGCACACGCACATTGGGGAGATCAAATTTACTGGCCTCGTGTGCAGTATGATGTACAAGTTCTTTGTAATTACAGGACCAGAGGTTGGGCGAACAACTATACAAATAACAATTCCCAAAATGACTATTCCGCGGGCAGCGCTGTTGCGAACGTGAGGTTGGAAGAGTTCTTCTCCCTTGCATGTGGTCAGCCAGGAAATGATTTAACAGGACAAGTTTTTGGCAACTTATATGGCATCGATGAGATGCTTCAGTTTCTTGCGGACGCCTACGATGTCCAGATCTTCGCACATACCCCCGTGTACGATATTGAAACCGAGGTCGTAAACTAGGCGGTTCAGATCCGAGGAGAAGACAATGCCAGTCGAGGCCGCATTCATCTCGTCAACTATCGTAATCGTGTTCATTGGACTGCGCTAATGACATGGATGTCCGTGATTTACAACGCTGGTAGAGATAAATTCGATCTGATGGTTTCTGAACCTCTTCCCGGACGGGAACATTGGGCACCACTGATGCATGTCCCTCCAGGCCACCTGGACCGTGATACTCTTCGAAGAGGCGCTCCTAATCCCCTGAATGATAACAGTAGAGAGGCAAACTATGCATCAGTTGCGACACATAACAGGAGTAGCAGCATAAGATCTGCTGTATCGAGTGATACTATTCCGGACGATACAGCAGAACAGCATTTCGAAGGCCTTCAACGCGGTAGCAACCGGAGTACCAATCGCGCATCTCTCCTTTACATAAGCGCAGGTTCTAGGGGAAGGGAGTCTGTGATTGTTGATCTAGGAAATGACTTAAATAATTCTAGTGAAAGTTAGCGCTGTTATTCTAACTCTCCTTTAGTTGCTTCTCCTTTACTATTTCCAAACAGAATAAGGCCATCGCAGTTAATTAATAAATGCAAAACTCATACTTGCCAAATTCACATGCTTGAAAACACATAAACACAAATATCCTACTATGAGGGTAGCTTACTGCATGAATGCATTTATCATTTCCATTTTGGTTGAGCAATAACACATCGCCCCCTCTTTCTGGCCGATCTCTCATTTTCACTGCCAGACAAATCTCATAACACATACCCGATATTGAGCTTATTTCCTAGATCTCTATTCCTTGTTTACAACCATAATCGGCAACTTTCGTCTGTCGCCTCCTGGATGGCGTTCCTTCTTTATGCCCAGCCTTCGGGTCGGGCGCCTTCCCCTTCTCTCCAGCATCGTCGTCTTGTCCTGGGTTCGCCATCTCATATTCTAGAATCTTTATGAACTTATAGAATAGAACTGCAATGATAGCACTGGTGCCTGGGCCAAGCCCTATTCCCAGTCCATTAGCACGAAACCTTAATCTACGCTCTCAAAGCCATCAAAGCGGCCGGCGTGCGTTAACTATGCCTCAGAAGAGGGGTGAAGGCGAAGGGCTGACGAGGGTATAAGCAGTACTCACAATAAATCTAGTGCTTATTATCAAAAATCCCCGTGACAACACACGGCCCAAAGCATCTGGCTGGATTGAGACTGCCGCCTGTATAAAATACGCCAACAAGCTCCGCGATAAACAGCGCAAGGCCGATCCCCACTGGCGCGATGAACGTCGCTTTGTGCTTCTCCTTGGCAAGCATGAAGATGGTGAAGACGAGTTCGGCAGTCAGGATCGCCTCGATGAAGACGCCGCGCGCTAGCGATGTATCACTAGATAGCGTAGTGCGTACGTTGAGTTGCGTCGGGAAGAGCACGCTGACGAGGAAGGAGGCGAAGATGCTGCCGGAAATTTGCGCAGCGAGGAGTAGAAATGCGCGTGTTAGAGACATCGACTTTACCATGAACATAGCGAAGATGACCTAGGGTTGTTAGTACGAACCTAGGGGGATTGTAGAAAAGGAAAAGGAGGAGGCGTACTGCAGGGTTGAACAGCCCACCGCTAATGCGGAAGAAAATCCACACGTTAACCATAAGACTGAATGCGAAGACTAGTGCGATATAGAGGAGCACAGTAGGGCTGAAGCCCGTTTGTGCTCCGGTGGTCGAGTTAGCGGAATTGTTCTGCGAGCCAATGTTGGCGACTTGGGTTCCGGCGAAGGCGAAAAAGAGAAACATGGTGGTGCCTACGAACTCGCCGATAAATGCTACAAAGTCTGTCTATTGTTAGTTTTGTAAGCTATAGTAGTTGTTCAAAATACTTAAGATTCTTTGCGCGGCTGTTCATCTACATTGTCCAAGGGAGCCGAAGAACCTCGTCGGTTGACGGGGGGCGTCTTCCTCCACCTTTGCCACCTAGCAAAGGCCGAATTGGATCTTCCTCCTCGCTAGGATAATCGTACTCATAGTGGACTTTCGCAGGCCCAGGAGGCGCTTCTTCAGACCGGAGGTTTCGATGCGCGGGCGGCGGTCTTGTAGAATACCTTTGCAAGTCCGATCGATGATATGCTCTAGGGGGTCTCCTATCATCTTCATAATATTCTGGATATGGTTCACGCTCTGGACCACGGTAATCAGGATAATATGGTCCATCAAATCTTCTGCGCTTTCCGTACCCTCTATATCCGTAATCGCCGCTCCTGCGGCCTTCGAAGAAGCCACCCCATCGTTGAACTTCATTGGGAATTCTTCGCGTGTTCTCGCGGGTGGGTACTTCTGATCCAATCTCACTAACATCGATTGGATTCATGAGTGGGCCTTGGGGGGGCTCTCGGTGGTGGCGTGCATCGCGAGGTTGGGCTGGTGAATTGAGAAGGGCATCGTAGCTTTCTCCAGAATGCTGCTTTACAATTTCCCCTGGTTGATTCCTTTCACTGTAGTACAAAGGCAGTGACGTACTGGCAGAATCTTGTGCAATATGTTTTGAGATCAATACAGAGGGTATGCTTGTAGAGGAAGTGTACGCAAAAGCAACTGGAGTAGATAGGGAGTATTGCCTGAATAGGTAGCCTTCGATTCACCGAAAGCGGGAGTTACGGAAAGATGTGGAAGCTTACGTTCACCGGGATAAGCTTTAAAAAATATATATGTGAGACTTGGATCACTCATGAGAAGCTGGGAGAGCTCAAGATATAGTAGAACTCATAAGAATAGGGGACCGATAAGACCTTTCGGCAACAGTTAGCAGCCGACGCGCTCGATCCTCCTTCTACTCAGGTACTGCTCTATCCAGGGAATAGGCAATAGGCCCTGCGCTCTCAACTCATTCGTCGATCGGGACTAAAGTACCAGGATTTTGAAGATCGCACTCAGGTTGACAGCAGTGGACATGAAGTCAAAGGACAAGAGCATAGACATGCCGCAAACAGCGTAGAAAATTATCATGGAGGGCCCCTGATGGTTATCATGCGAGTCCACGTCTGCAGGACGAAAAGAGAGAAGTCTTGTAGCTGAATCAACCAGCGTCCAAGCCTTAGCCTTTTCAGCGTAAGCGAGGTAATGAAGACTGGGAATGTGCGCTGTAGGCGTGCAAGGTAAGGCCACGGAGACGTACTAAGAGAAGGGGATTAGGTGTTTGAAAGCTCGGGGGGCGGTCGAGGCGATTGGTGTTTATATAGCCAAGTTACAAGTCCAAAAGGGATATCCTTGTATGCCACGAACTATTTTCTACGCCAACCTCGGCGATGTGGGAAATTTGGGAGGCCTCGAACAAAATCGCGTGTTTCTTGCGTAGAAAGTCTGTGCTGGGTCCACTGAGTGTTCAGACCTCGTGATGTCATGTGGCCATGCCGGAGCATTTTAAGGGCGTCCGGTCTGTGAATTCCTTTGGCAATTCTTTAGCAAGATAACAGTGCCAAGACCAAGGCTATTTCTGCAGAATTGGTGTTTCCGGAATTACTCGGGCTTGACTCAATAAACCATTGAACAAATGCATGGGAATATAGCATAGTTGGTGCTAAGCGCTGGTCATGAATGAGAAGCCAGGCCGCTGGGTTGAGTTACAGGTGACGAGGAATATTCTTGTCAATCTTAAATTATGCTTCGAATATTTAGCAATAGATGTACCGGATTATAGCACCAGAGTATGCTTCTAGAATTTATTATGATTATATATTTAGTGTTTCAGCAATCCTCTAAACTTTCTGGATGCTTCACAGAGGAACTCGTTGCTTACATCTGAGTTTCAGCCTGTAGTAGGAATGGTGGGGTCCGGTGGCCTGCCAACTCCCGTCATTACCCTTAACATCCAGTGTGCCCAGCCCTCCTTTACTCTTACTACTTCCTCGAGTTCCTTCACTCTGTCTTCTACAATATCAACCTGCCGCTCAAACTCGGCAACTCCATCATCAATGTCATCAACCTTGCTCCTTAGAGCATTGATTTCGTATTCAAGTTTTGCTCCCAGAGTCTCGATATCTTTGATTGCATTCTGCAATTGAGACCGCTCCTGCGTTAAGATCTCGTGAGCATCCTCTCGAAGAGCCTGATACTCCTCGAGGCGGGGATAGTACATATCGTCAAGCTCCTGCTGGTCACGATCCGCTTGCTCATCCAAGTCCTGCACATCAATGATCTTTTCTTCTACCCAGGCGTCGTCTACGTTGCTTAGGCGGGCAATTCGCTCGCGCATACGCTTTGCTTCATCTGCTAAAATTAATTCTTTCGTTATCTGTACTCTGGGAGACGTATTGGAATCCGATGTTTGAGTGAAGCCGTGGTCAATAGCTTCCCATGTTAAGACATTGTCCTCAGCAACGCTGAAGGACAGATGGCGGGGCCACCAATTGTCATTCCTCAGTTTGCTTGGGTAGGAAGCAGTTTCATCAAAACTCCGAGTCCTACGAAGTAAGATCCCTATATCGTGAGCATCGTCTGATAGGAAGGGGTTCGTGAGATCATTGCCTCTGTATATTGACCCTGCGACCGAGCTCTCAGGCGTGGGTGGTTTAGACGACTCGTCGGCTTCAGACCTGAGAACAGCATCCACCTGTGGCTGTTCGACTGCATGCGAGGTCAAATCCTTGTCCGGGAAGAAACCGCTTTGAGATTCATGGGGTGTTTCAGTCAATATCTTTGAGAACGTAGGTCCAAATGACGGCCGAGACGACTCGCCAGGGAGGGGCGAGGGTGCAGAATTTCCTGTGCTGCCCGAGGCATATTTTGATCTACCATCTTCAGCGCTTTGCGAGGGGATGGATATTTTAGGAAGGCCTCCGCTGGTTGATTGAACTGCAGAGCCGTTTCCATCTTTTAGTTGGTAAGAAGAAATATGGCCGTTCTCGTCCTTGGATGATTTCGACTGATGACTTCTCAATCCCACTGCATCCTTAATTCGTCCGAAACCGCTGCGAGCATCAATTTTCCCCGTGGCTTTTTTGAGCGCTCCTATCTTCGAGGACGTCTCTCTTTCAAACCCTTCCAAGCTAATCCGGGCATCAGACGACTGTCTTCCATCATCCCTAGCAGTTTCACGTCTTCGTAAGTTAGAGTCGTCCAGCATGGATTCTCGTCTTTGCCGTGACCATGCGTAGCCGCCTTGATCGTCCTTCTGGAATACCATTCCTTCTTCTGTAGGTAGACGACTGAACATGTCCCCAGTGTGTGTTTTCCGTGGTTTCCCCCACCATAGCCATTTTGAACGTTCGCCATGTACAAGTTCAACGAACCTATCAATATCAACGGTTTCGACATCTGCAATTCCAGCCTTCTCCCTACCACCAACGATTCCCATGACCATCTCGCCTCCTTTCCCGCTAAGTTCCGCAACAGTCGATTTGACTGCTCGAGGCATAGTCCAGCCTTCCCCACTCGCTGCCTTCGCCGTTGCTCTCCGCAGTCTCTCTAAGGTTTGGCGGTCCAAGCGTCGGGTCTTTTGCATTCGTTGAGACTTCTGGAAGTATGCAATTCCACGTTTTGTACTGTCAATGTCGAAGACATCCTTTGCAACAGGGGCATTGTATGCACTTAGCCGGTTGCGTGCACCAATAAGCATTCCCAACAAGGCAGCGACTGTAGTTGGGCCGAGTATTCCATCATGGGGCTCGATGCTGTAGTATTCGGTTCCAAATTCCACCCACCAGTCATTGATGGCCTTCTCTGTAAAATCGCATAGAAGGCCATCAGCGTACTCCGGCTTAAGAGAGCCAAATAACACTAGAGCCACTTGGCATAATTTGACAAGTTCAATTACAGAACTGTAGAAGGGAATTTTGTCGCTTGTTCTGTAAAGCTGATGAAATTTCGCCACCGTAGCATTACTTGGAGCTGCAAGCTTGATTCCAAGACGTCCGGAGCAGCCTAGTCTCTTCAAATTTTCATTGACGAAAAAAAGTTCACGATGTTTCTTGACATCGCCATCTGGAACCGGTATAACTGTCAATGAAGAAGGGAAGCCGTTCAAACTTGTGATGAATAAAGTTCCAAGATTTGTTTCTCTCCTGCGGGCGTGGTATTGACTGAGAGCCCTAAAATAAACTCTCATTTGGGGTGACCATGCAGCCTCATCCGTTGGAACACTCAACACATTCACTACTATCGTATCCGAAGGATCTCCAGTATAGGTTGTGATGATAAAGGTTGGGTGTGTTCGTGAACAGGCCCATTGTTCGACAAGGTAGATTTCGTAGCCTTCGAGCTTCTGGCGCGTCGCAAGAACTGTTGTAGACGGATCTTCTTCAAGATATCTATATATATGAGTAAGCCTAATGTTAAAGTTTCAAGGCATGTCATTTACCTAAATGCCACAGGGTCAGGAAGGACAAAGCGCTGATGTGCTGCCTGGCCGGGAGGGTGCTTTGTAGAACCTTTCAAGGATGTTGTTCCAGACAATGATGAATCAGTCTGGTAGTCAGTAGCTAGTGCGCCATCCTTGACATCTGCTATAGCAGTCTCCGTCTTAGACATACGCTGACGAAGGTCCATATCGGAAGGTAGGTAGAGAGGTATGTGCGCCATAATGGAGGTGGTCGTGAGGAGGCACTAGGTGATGCTGAAACATCTCAAGAACAACAAAGACGAAGAAAGATATGCAGAGCCTTCAGGGTTGTCGTCTTCATCTCGTCTGGACAGGGCTCGCAGAGAGGACTGGGTGCCCAGCTCTGCAATCTGAGGTCTATGATGCTGAGGTTTGTCGCCACGGCGTCTAGAAGCCGCAGTGGTAGGGTTGAATCCAGCGTCCTTGAATACCTATGCCACTGGGCCTCCTCGGAGTAGGATCGTTTGCCGTTCTGAAGCACAAGAGTGATAGTTAGGTATGAAAGGAGTTTGTTGTCGACCGGCACGTACCCCGACTAGCCCCACGTCACTTTGTAGATCACCTGCAGACCAACACCACCCCAACGTCCTGCGTCGGATTAGGATGGACCCAGGGCATGTGATTCGGGCGGCAACACGACTTATAGCAGTCTCTCCCTCCTATCTTCAATCACACCTTCCTTCAACTTCCTTCTTAGAGGCGTCCTAGTCAGGGTTGCCTTTGCGGACGTCGACAACTATGGACGCTCTCAAGCATGAGGTCGAGCAGCTGCAGAAGAGAGATAATCTGGAGAAGAGCATCGATGATGTCCAGAAGACCATTGATCTACTTATGAATGCCAGGAAAGCTCTCTCAACTGGTAAAACCCTGTCATACAGCTCTACGATAATTCTTAACTGACTGTGGACCTATACGGACCCTAAATATGCAGACCCTAAATCTACATCTATGACCCTCGCAAAGCTCCAGACTCCCGTCAAACAATCATTCGATAAAGTGAATGACGATCTCAAGAAGATCCACTCGGGTCTCAATAAGTATTCTAAGGCTCTCGATAAGGTATGTAGCCTTCTGCCGTCCGCCGGGTTATGGTGGACTAATCAAAACTCTCCTAGAAATTCAAGGACAAGCCATTACCAACCGCTGAGAATGATGCATTGTCATCCCATCCTTCCTTAATAAATCGTGCGATAGCCATGCACCTCCTTCGCGAGGGCCAGTTCTCCGTTGCCTCAACATTCATTGAAGAAGCGAATGCTCGTCCGCCACACCCCGAGCCTACACCCGGAACCCCAAATCCATACATACAAGACAAAGGTTGGGAGAAGGACTTGGCGAATGGAACTTTAAATTCAGAAAAGTTGCAAAAGCAGTTCGCGGATATGTACCACATTCTACGTCAGCTAAGAGAACAAAGGAACCTTGGACCGGCTATTGCATGGGCAAGAGAGTGGAGGGAAAATCTGGAAACCCGCGGCAGCAATCTGGAGTTTGAGCTCTGTCGATTACAGTTTGTTTGTCTATTCGTGGGTCATGACGGCGAAGGGAACATGGGAGATCCGATCGGCGGGCCTCTACGTGCATGGGCATACGCAAGGAGCGAGTTCGGGCCTTTTCAGCACCGTTACGCTCGGGAAGTGCAGCAGCTGGTGGGAGCAATGGCGTTCTGGGAAAATATACCTGATTCGCCATATCGACGATTCTTTTACAATGACTCCGCATGGGAAGAAGTGGCAAATTCGTTCACGAGAGAATTTTGTTCGCTACTGGGGCTTTCGGCAGATTCCCCGCTGTATATTGCCACAACAGCTGGAGCTATTGCGTTACCCACTCTATTGAAATTGCAAAATATCATGAAAGAGAAGCGGACTGAGTGGACAACTCAGAATGAGCTACCCGTAGGTCCTATCTCTACCTTCTAATTGATACTCTACTGACTACAGTATCTAGGTTGAAATTCCATTACCGCCCTCATATCATTTCCATTCCATCTTCGTATGCCCTGTATCTAAGGAGCAGGGCACTGACCAGAACCCGCCAATGATGATGCCGTGTGGCCATGTTATTGCCCAGGAATCTCTCGACAAATTAAGCAAAGGTGCAAGATTCAAATGCCCTTACTGTCCTGGAGAAAGCCATCCTCGCGACGCAAAGAAGGTGTTTTTGTAATTATTTTTGGGAGACTAAATTTATCCCCGTCCATGCATCCGCGGCGCAAGGTTATTAAAAAAACTTAACTGGATGGAAAGGTAAGGTGCTCCGGAGTTTTTAAAGGATTATTTCAACTTGTCATACGTCTCTTAAGGGCTGGCTAGATTGTCTTCGTTAGCATTTAGCTGGGATTGGTGCAGGGTGTTACCGGGTTGGAACAGCCTGTTGTTTGATCACTTGTCAGTTGATGATTTAAGAATATATCTTCTAAGGAAGCCTGCCACACTATGAACTTGTAACAGGAGTTGCCCCGCGAACGCAACATGGTTTCATGTGATTTCTTCCCCGGTGACTGCCAAGAGCTGGCCAACGCGATGGAAATTGACCGAGGGAGCTATTCAGCTCAGCCAGGTAGAGTTATGCAGCATCGTTTCCACGTTTCATTAAGGTTTTTTTTCTTTTTCACTTACGAAGGATGCCAGTCCTTCCAAATCCTCAGTGTGTCTATCTCTTTCCTTATAGTTCATGCGGCGCTCTAAATAAGGGGGGCTTGCCTAATCTCATCCCCAACTTCTCCGAAAAGCACTAGGTACTCTTTTAAATAGCTCGGATGGAGCCAAACCACCGGGTTGGAATGCCAACCTATAGCTAAGTTCCCAACTAGGCTCATCGTAAAACTCATATTGAAGATCCCGGGACCATGAACTAGATTCAAGCCAACGCGCTGTCATGCAAAGTCATCACCAACATCCCACGCCCACATGGAGCCTGTGGAGCCCTCACAGATTGCTATCGCTTGACTGCTCCTCTCCGCATTCTCGGCGCTCTTCCACCCCTTCCTTATATGAAGGCTCATCTCCGTGGCATGTCAGCATAAGGCGATATCTAATTTGACTTCCTGAGTTCTCTATAATAGGATGCAGCCCGCAAGCCGGAGTAGACCTTACACACTGTCTCCAGTGTCTAGCCCTCGGCCGCATTCACTGCAGACAAGCTAACAGTAGCTAAGGGCGTTAGCGAAGCCTTACAGCTGCCGCACTGCGCCAGTCTCAGGTCCTGAACCTCACATCCTAAACTGCGTCTCTCTCTTAAATCTTTTGAACATCTCCAGGGCCCAGCACTCCAGCATCTCAACGCATTAGCAAACAGCACCCCCAACCCCCTACCCAAGACCGAGACTCACCACCAACCCAATCCCAATCCACGCCCGTCCCCCGACGCTCCTCCATCTTCCGCTCCGGCGACTCCCTTACAGCACTCCGCCCGTGCTGGGGCTTTCTCATCCCGCTAACCCCTGAGCCCCTGCTCGGGTTGACCGTGCACATCCAATTCATAGCCTTGGGTGTGACGATCCGGTCCGCGAGCCTGGCAGCAAAGCGTCGTCCGGTGGGGCTGTGTGGGGACGTGAGATATGTTAGAGAGTGAGGTGTTGAATGCGTGGTATGGGACTAGCGGGGTGGCAGGAGGAAGCGGTGATGGGTGGTGGTGAATGGTGTTCCCTGGGCACTCTTCTAGGGTTATAATTTTGGTTGTGGTATGGAGGGGGAAGGAGAGAGAGAGTGCTAATGCGAGTTTAGTGGCCGGTTGTCGTTTATGAGTTGTTCAGTGAACCTAAGGAGGCAAAGAGAAAATATCGAATTGCTGCTGGAAATGATAGGCTTTTGGCGAGTTGGGGGTTGAGTGGAAGATGGCAAAGCGGACGGAGGAGCGCGATACAGCAAGTAGATTGATAGCCGGTTATAATGGTAATTGTCTTGGAGACGCGTATCAATACCCATCGCCCAAATTGACAGGTTTGCTATTACCCTGTCATCATCATATTATTTCTTGTCATAGTAATAAATTCCAGTGGTACAAAATTGAGGGTTGGGAAAAGGATG
>KV749605.1:11264-21844 GCA_001692915.1 Glonium stellatum
GAATGCCCGCTTTCGAAGAAATTGGCATTGTCCTCAGTGCTCTTGGTAATATCCTTTCTTGTAACTTGTTCGAGACGATTCGGTAAGAATTTAGTTGTAAGTTGTATAGGTGATCTGGACAAGATCTGGTGCGCGAGCAGGCAGGCTGCAAGGCTCCTCAAGTATATAGGCTTCTTAAGGTATATGGGTGATCTGGAGGATAAAGATCTGGTGCGCAAGCTGCTGCAAGGCTCCTCAAGTATGTTGACTTCGTAACGTATGTCAAGCCAGTTGGGCTTCTTCAGCTACCATTTGGTACAGTTTTGATTGTTGAGAGGAAGATGATTCTATTATTTGAGGCTATACGGTGTATATATATATCTATGTATCACGTGATCCTACACCATCGTTGTTTCCTATGATTTGGTATCATCCAGCCAATTTGTATGTTACGCATAGGTTCCAGGGGAAGGAGTAGACGCTCTTCAGGGTTTAGGGATGCGCCTATGTTGCTTTCTACGAAAAGATCAATTGCCCTTAACTAATTAATGACCCTCAAGACGATTCAGGCCATGCAAAACTCGAGCACTATGCCGAAATATTGTGACATGGAAATATCAAATCCAAGTGCCGTCTTGTTTGTGAATGATGAAGCTCTTGAATATCACAAAAACCAAGTCAATTTTCGAGGCAAGCTCTTCCCAGGCCCTACTACCAGAACTCGACTCATCCACGAAGATTTTGATTATAGTCGAGGAGAAGAGAAGTTTAAGCACTTAAAGCCCGGTAGCTGCGTTGAATATGCGCCGCAGTCGTGGCTTTTGGCAGGTTAATTGTCATGATCCTATCGGATTCATATACGGTAATAACTACGCAAGAAACCCTCAAAGTGGAACACTCCTTTTGCTGGGTAGATCTCGCCATAAAAGAATTGTTTCCTATGAGATGAAATAAGAATCGACAGGATAAGTGCGGTTGTCAAAAAATCCAGCTCTTAGAGGCGATGAACAACGGAGCGTAGCTCTTGATTATGCCAGAGAACACCCTCCACGGTATCGAGCTAAGGACACAGACAATTATAATTGAAGTTAGTAAGAAAGATAGAAGACAGACAATTGCGATAGAACTACGATGTCGCTTCCCGCGGAGTAAGCGGGTCCAAAGATGACGCCAAGACCCCAGACATCGCCTTTGAAGAGCGGACTTAGTTACCTAGCACCCTTGATGGAACTAGATATTCCTAAACGGACCGAGGTTAGGTAAGAAGGATGCTAATGCAAGAGATTATGGTATGTCAAGTTGTTGTCTGGAAGGACGCATTCCTCGTTTCGAGTCTCTGCCATAGGGACAGCTGGTACCTTGGTCCAACATGAACAAATAACTATTCATAGATGCTCGCTATAAATCTCCGAGGGTGTTGTATATGCCTAAAGCGTGCCTAGAAGGTAGCCAATGTAAATATAACCATCCAGACGGGACGCTTGATGTTGGAGGAAGGAGAGCACGCGAGGCAGAGGATCGTCAGTCGGCAGTGGCGAGGTGCCAGTATGCTGTCGGACTGTTAACAACACGAGCGGCTGAATACTCTAAACCCGGTATGAAGAAAGTTAGGGCCCCTAAAGGACGGCGATCTAGTGCCAAAAAGGGAGTTGTCGAGTTCAGAGCTTCCGGGCGCATACAACTTCCCATACCTAGGGAACGGTTACAACGCAGGGGACATTTGGAACGCCACAGCAGCTAAAGACGGTGCCTTAGCCGAAGCTTCGTCGCTGAATCGCCGCCGTTTATCAGGCCAAGCAGAGCTTGAGGCTAACGAGCCTGGGCTGATAGGCTGCCAGATCAGATGCTAGCAATAAAATCCTACTCGATAAGGCAGCGTTATCACCGCCTAAACGCACCAAACGTACCTAGGCAGGCGGCGCCCGGGTCAGCTTACTAGGAGAAGACCAACAACTGTCGGCACCGATGAGCTGCACTTGCACACTTCCTGGGTAGCTACTGGACCACAGCAAAGGCGGAGATGACCGATGACCATCCAATCATCCATGGCGATCCCGTCGCTGGTAACTTGAAAAGGCAGTTGGCTGAGTTTCGCCAAGCCCAGACCCCAAGCCCTAATTCATAGCCCTAACTGAGCAGACGGTGGCACGCTCCGGCATGGGGTTTCTATAAACTTGCGCCAAATTCACAATGACCGAATTTCTTCGGTACCGTCCTCTCGCTGCACTAGACGATCGCGCTCGCCCGCCTTCAGCATGGCCGACATTCACCGTCAGCACAATGCCTCTCCAATGCGCGGTGTGGTCGAGAATACCGATCCTGCGCTTGACGTAGCACATGAGCATCATCATGCCCACCTCCATCACAGTGCTTTTTCCGAGAAGGGTCGCCACGACGATATTACCTACTCGAAAGGCACAACTGCAGAGCCCCATGTGATTCCCGAAGCGGACCCAATGGATAATGCGCTCCATCATCGAAAGCACCCCGAGCGTGGAGAGAAGGATATTGAGAAAACTGGAGGATTTGGCACAGACGATGTGGATAAGGACAGCATGAGCCCTGCAAGAGGCAATGGAGAAGAGGATCCTCAACGCCATGCCTTTGCCAGGTTCTACACCAAATACAAAATCATTTTCCACATATTCATCGCAATGCTTTTTACCGGGTAAGAAATACTACACTATGAATGCACAACACGCATTTTGCACGCAATATGATTTCCTCTTAGCTTTACGCGAGCTAATATCTATCGGGCAGATGGTGGATTGCAAGTTTGGTCGTCCATCGCCATGACATGAATTGGATCATCCCTTTCCTCCTATGGCTAGCTATCATGTTGCGACTTTTCTTTTGGCATGTACCCATCAGCATTGTGACGAAGCCAATGCATTTCGTCTGGAACAATACTGGTGTGAGGTTCGGCGCTCTCATTCCTGAGAAGATGAGAATCCCCGCCGGAGCCGCTTTGACGGTTGCGGTGATTATTGTTGGTGCTTTTGCCAGCCCGGAGAGTCACGACAACACACGTGCGAACCGCGCTATCAGCTTATTTGGCCTCGTAGTATTCATCTTTATCCTTTGGGCAACCTCGAGAAACAGGAAGATGATCAGATGGCACACAGTCATTGTGGGAATGCTGGTTCAATTCATCATTGCTCTTTTTGTCTTGAGAACTAAGGCTGGCTAGTAAGTCACCAACCCAATTACCGAGTATAAAACAGAACGCTAACCACGCTTTTTTATTAGCGACATCTTCACATTTGTTTCGACGCTTTGCAGAGAGCTCCTCGGCTACGCTAATGATGGCGTTACCTTCTTAACGGACGCAAGTGTTCCAAAGTTGGGATGGTTCTTTACCAGTGTGATTCCAGCCATTATTTTCTTCGTCTCCTTCGTCCAGCTGCTATATTACTGGGGCGTGCTTCAATGGTTCATTGGAAAATTCGCCGTCTTCTTCTTCTGGAGCATGCGTGTTTCTGGCGCCGAAGCGGTTGTGGCTTCTGCGTCTCCGTTCATCGGACAGGGAGAATCCGCTATGCTTATCAGGCCTTTCGTTGCTCACCTTACTCAGGCAGAGCTACACCAAGTTATGTGCTCAGGTTTTGCCACGATTGCAGGTAGCGTGCTTGTTGCATACATGTGAGTCTGCATAAACCCCCTGCAGGATGGACTATCCGACTGATGCATACTAGCGGCATGGGTATCAACCCGCAGGCTCTGATTTCTTCTTGCGTCATGAGCATTCCCGCCTCGCTCGCCATAAGCAAACTCCGATACCCAGAGGAGGAAGAGACTTTGACTGCCGGAAGAGTGGTAATTCCGGATGACGAGGAGCACCGCGCCGCGAACGCCCTTCACGCCTTCGCTAATGGTGCTTGGTTGGGCTTGAAGTAAGCCTTCCTTATGAGAGGTATTGAATTGCCAATAGCTGACATCTTCGTAGAATTGCTGGCATGATCGTTTCTACGCTTCTATGCATTATCGCCCTTCTTAACCTTGTCGACGGTCTCCTCACTTGGTGGGGTCATTACATCAATCTTGACGGAGAGTATGACCTGACACTAGAGCTGATCTTGGGTTACATCTGCTATCCAATGTAAGATTTCCTCGTTATGCCGTATTTTCGATCGTAAGTTATTGACAAAATCTAGCGCGTTCCTACTCGGAGTATCACGAACTGGCCAAGACTTGCTTCTTGTTGGTAGGTTAATCGGCATCAAGGTCATTGCAAATGAGTTTGTGGCATTCAGCACCTTGCAAACCGATCCGATTTACCAGACCCTCTCATCGCGATCCCGCCTTATTGCCACTTATGCTGTGTGCGGTTTCGGAAACATCGGCGCGCTCGGTACCCAGATTGGCGTGTTGAGCCAAATTAGCCCTGGCAGGAGTGGCGATGTCTCGAGGTTGGCTGTGAGTGCACTGATGTCTGGAGTGATTTCGACATTGAGCAGCGCGAGTATCGCTGGCTTGCTAGTCACAAACGAGGTATGTGGAAGCAACAATCTTAACCGGGTGACCTTATGCTGATAAAAGACATCATAGGCGCAATATTTCTCTCCACCAGCTAATTCAACCGCGACATAGGCGGCGGCTGTTAGAAGATAAGAAAGTTCTTCGGGGATAAATGAGTTAGCCCTATAATACACAAAGTTAGAAACGTGATACCCCTCTATTGAATCTGAATTACGGGCACTGGATGCTCGAAACCTCGTGAAATTATTGACTAAGCGGCTCTCATATGTGCAATTTTGGATGTTGCTCTAAACTTCGTGGTGATCTCCGGAGGCCTGAGGACCCGAAAGTAAGAAGTGATAGCTCGCCTGGCCAGAACGTTGGATCGCCGCTGCCAGAATCCAGCCTTATCGGGCTGAAGAACTCATCAGAACACATCACTCGATTCTGTGCATGCAGCCCTCTAAAACCACCAGCCACAACGTCAATTCCATTCGATGATCCTACCTCAATCCTGCCCTTATATCCAGGCAACACACGTCCGATTGGCGACTGCCTTCCTTCGGTGATGGAATAATCGTTCCAGAACAAAAAATATTCTGCTTTAGACTGCCTTATTATCTTTTCTCTGGACCCACATCCCGTGTACTGCTATCAGAGATGACAAGAGGTAGCCAAAGTTCCGGAGATGTGGAAGTCAAGCGACAGTATCTAGGAATTTATGTCATCAGGTTTGTGATTCTGATGAAGATGAGCGATTTTCATGAGTAAATATCGGCAGCGAAGTGACAAGCCGTCTCATTTTGAAGTGGGCCGCGGTGATTGATCCGAATAATTATCGGGTATTTTATTCAGTCACAGCACGGTGCAGGTGGTGGATGCAGGTGAGGCCTTCGCCGCTTACCAGCCAGCAGCATCGGAATCGAGCGGCTTGGCGCCAATTCTGGAGAAATGAACCATGTTGGGTGTTTGATGTTTCAAGCTCAGACAAGAATGCATGCAGCCAAAGTACTGACCTTCATCCATTCATCCGGTGCACGGCCTATTCTTTTCAACCAAAGGCGTTCGTGGCGGCCAGTGGAATGGTTCCAACGTTTTTTCACATTCCCCGTTTACGGGAGGCCCCCCACACTCAGAGCCTAATATCAAAAACGGCGACCTTAGTAACCAAGCACAAGGCTTCTCAGCCCGTGACTTGGCTGTACAACTCTCCACGCCCGAATGCATTTGCGGTCTCGGCGACAGTTGGAGTGGGATCTCACTCCAGCACGAACGACATCGGAGGATTTGGGGCTCCCTGACTGAATCCGATGAAAACTTTTCCTCTCAGATTCGCGATCCCATCTATCAAGCCTCGAAGATCCAAAGTAAGATAGGGTTATCCATGCCAGCCTACTCCCAAGCCCCTCGCGACGGGCAACCCAAGACATGTTGGCCCAGGACTGCAGATGCTAGAGCATCCAAGCCGACCAATGAGGTCTACTTAGCTAGACTATAAGAGCGGCCTCTTCTGCCAAGCTACAGGTGCGCTACGACGGAGGCAAAAGGCTGGACATTGGAAGCGAATAGTGAAGCCTATCTCCCGTCTCGAGTTGTATGGTACAAATCCCACATAGTAGTCTCGATGTGGAGTTGAGGTTGGGAGAAGGGCGTGGCTGGCAAGGCACAGATAAGACGGCGCACTCGCCAATTACATGCGAGATGCGGCGCAGGGACCTCCCGCTTGGGCCTCGTTTACGGCTGGTGGAGAGCTTGATGAGACGACTTGATGACCAGCAACTGCGCGAGTTGCTGCTGCTGTCCCGTTGCTTTTGCCTACAACACCACGCCCACGCCCAGATGCTTTCTTTCGAGAGCTGGCTGCGCTTGGCCACATGCAAGCAGGGGCTGGAACGTGGAGGAGGCTTTTTTTTCTTCCTTGCAACCGCGACCATGGCAGACCGTAAGCTGCGTTTGAAGGTTAATTCGCGTCTGCAAGTCGATGGAATTTTTCCCTGAGGCTGCCCCCCCATTAGGCGGACCAAAGCATGCTCCCGTTGCTGATCTGAACAGGCATGTCGTCTCGTGACTTTGCGACCCCCGTAATTGGCCCTGTGGGCGTGACTAAATTCCAGCGTTCAACGTTTTGCATCTTATCGAGAGCAGGCGGGCCAAGCCTCGCGGGCCTCTCGGCCCTTATCAGCATGAACTGGGGTGCCACACCAGCGATTGACGTGCAGCCTGCTTCATCTAGCTCCACGGCAACCGGTAGCTTCTCCAGAGCCATGGCCGTCTTTCGCCTCTCACCGCGGCAGGGCCAGCTGGGAATACCGCCTGGTCGATTAAACCACACAGCAGGCACCCAGCGATCTATCATAATTTTCTTCTCTTCTCTAGCGTCAGCTTGACCTTTTCTAGCGCTACGAGGCTTCGTTCTTCTACGTATTTATATAAAGCTCTGCCCGCTGGACGTCCTGGAGCTTCGCAATCGAGGTCCTCTGGCATAATAGTCGCCCTTACTAAGATCTAGCTTAATCACCATCCACCAGCTATGGGCTCCCCTCCTCTCAGCCAAGGCGTTGGCTATGGCATCGTTATTGGTTTGGGATTCGCCTTTGCGTAAGTCCTCCATCACACAACAGGACCAGAGCTGCAATTAACTTAACGATAGGCTTGCGATGATTCTGACCACCTTTGTGCTCAAGAGGTATGTGGTTTCTACGATCTACATTCTAGCTACCCCGCATCTCCGTCGTACGAAGCTCTCCATCTACATTCCGTAGATTTTATTCCAAGCTCTGAGGCCCTCAGAGAAGCCACATACCACGGAAGGAGTTGCCATCATTAAGTGTGAAAGCACTCGCCCATTGCTGCAGAGCTTGCTTCATTTTCAATTGCGAGCTTTGCAACTTTCTGGGAGGTCCATACGAAACGACTCCCACATTCCCACCTCACATCCACAAGTCACTGAGAAGCACATGACTTTAGACGAGACTGCTAATTTCAGGTAGATACAACTATGAACTACAAACGTCCGAAATGTTCAGCACTGCTGGCAGAACTGTCAAATCAGGGCTTGTTGCTTCCGCTGTCGTATCCTCCTGGACTTGGGCTGCTACGCTCCTTCAGTCTTCCGGTGTTGCCTACTCATATGGTGTCTCTGGCCCCTTCTGGTACGCCTCAGGCGCAACTGTACAAATTATTCTATTCGCCACTATCGCTATCGAGCTCAAACGTAGAGCACCTAATGCCCACACATTCTTGGAAGTTATCCGCGCGCGTTATGGCGCCGTGACCCACATCGTCTTCATGGTTTTCGGCCTGATGACAAACATTTTGGTCACCTCTATGTTGCTGACCGGTGGCTCTGCAGTCGTTACATCTGTAAGTTCTTACAATTGCAAAATCTCAATTACCATAGAAATATGCTAATTCCATCATAGCTCACAGGTGTTCCAACTGCCGCTGCTTGTTTCCTCCTCCCAGTCGGTGTCGTGCTCTACACCATGTTTGGTGGTATCAAGGCTACCTTCTTGACTGACTATGCCCATACCGTGGTCATTCTCGCTATTATCCTCACTTTTGCGTTCACAGCTTATGCGACAAGCAATGTATTGGGCAGTCCAGGAAAAGTTTTCGATCTATTGGTTCAAGCCGCTAAAACTCATCCGGTCTCCGGTAACGCTGAAGGCAGCTATCTCACCATGAGATCTAAGGAGGGTGCTATCTTTTTCGTCATCAACATTGTCGGCAACTTTGGGACTGTGTTCTGTGACAACGGTTATTACAACAAGGCCATCGCTGCTAGCCCAGTCGATGCTCTTCCTGGTTACATAATGGGCGGTTTGAGTTGGTTCGCCATTCCGTGGCTTGCGGCTACCACTATGGGTCTCGCTGCGCTCGCTCTCGAAACAAACCCGGTGTTCCCTACATATCCTAACAGGATGTCCCATGCGGATGTGTCTGCTGGACTGGTGCTTCCCAATGCTGCGGTTGCTCTTCTTGGGAAAGGTGGTGCTTCAGCAACGCTTTTGCTGGTATTCATGGCTGTTACCTCAGCCATGTCTGCTGAGCTCATCGCCGTATCGTCCATCTTCACCTATGATTTGTACCAGACCTACTTCAATCCCCGCGCCACAGGCAAGCAGCTCATTTACATGTCCCACGTCATGGTTGTAGGATTTGCCGTAATTATGGCCGCATGGTCCACCGCTCTATTCTACATTGGTATTTCCATGGGCTACCTATACCTTTTGATGGGCGTCATGATCTCCTCCGCCGTGCTCCCCGCCACTCTGACCCTCATGTGGAGCAAGCAAAACTGGGCCGCGGCGACCTTCTCACCAGTTCTCGGCTTCGCTTGCGCTCTCATCGCGTGGCTCGTAACCGCGAAGAAGCAAGGCGGCACACTCAACGTCGACACCACCGGCGCCAACAACCCCATGCTGGCAGGAAACGTGGTCGCGCTGCTCTCGCCCCTCGTCTTCGTCCCCATCTTCACCTACGCCCTCGGCCCGCAGAACTACGACTGGCTCTCCATGAAGGCGATCCGCAAGGGCGACGACCACGAACTCGCCGCCGCCGCGCACGTCGACCTCGAGATGATTCCCGGCGAGCGCAGCCACAGCGTCGCCGAAGACGCCGAGGAGCAAGCGAAGCTGAAGAAGGCGTCGCGCATCGCACGCTACATGACAGTTTTCATGACGCTAGCGCTACTAGTGCTATGGCCGATGCCTATGTACGGGTCCGCGTACGTGTTCAGCAAGAAGTTCTTCACCGGCTGGGTCGTCGTGGGAATTCTGTGGATGTTCTGCTCCGCGTTTTGCGTCGGCCTATACCCGCTCTGGGAGGGCCGCAAGACCAGCTCGCACACCCTCAAGAGCATCTTCCTGGACATCACGGGCAAGCGCAAACCCAATGTCACGCATGGTCGTCCGGCGGTTCTGGATGCGAGTGGTGAGGCGACGCCGACGGAGAAGATGGCGGAGCATGTGGGCGAGAAGCAATAGGTTCGTTACGGCGGTCGTTTCTTGTTTTTTAGGTTCTACGGGTGGGAGGAAAGGAGATATATGATTATGCTGCGAGAGCTTGTATCGTCTATGACTTGTGATGCCTAGATACCTAGATACCATTCTTTAGAGCTAGCAGTTACTAATGAAATGC
The DNA here is from genome assembly GCA_001692915.1 of Glonium stellatum. NCBI lineage: Eukaryota > Fungi > Ascomycota > Dothideomycetes > Gloniales > Gloniaceae > Glonium > Glonium stellatum. The sequence goes on from KV749605.1 coordinate 20,844, forward strand.
GACTCGGGTTTTACGTCTTCTCACATCTACCATCCAACTTATTTGTCCAACATGACTACCTAGCAGCCCCAGACAGCCGCACTAATAACATCAGAGGCAGTGCGCTGCAAAGCGTAGCCGTGACTGCTTAAGGAACAGAGTACGCAGCGAATCACCTCGTTTAAGCCCCGATTCAAGCCCCGATTCAAGCTCCCTCCAACCTTCCAACCCTCCAAGACGCAAGAACGGATACCAGTCGACAATAGCCATCGCAGACGCTGTTACCACTTAGCCACAAGCCCACTAAATTTCATATAAATTCCTTGGCGCGCGGCAATGCCAGATAATTATGTATTGCCTTGCCTCAAACAAAGCATTAACTAATGGCCGGTTCATCAAAGGAACCCTCCACCCGTACGTAGTCGTCGAGTCAATGCCTGCCACATATCTTTTAGTGTGCGTCTCAAAGCTTTCAGGCTTCTCTAACATTTCCCACAATAGCTGGGTGGTTCAAAAGCCTATATAGCGGAAGTTACATTGAAGAGGTTCTAGGAATTCGAGTGTGGTTGGATTCTATGTACTTAACAGGGAACGTAGTTGTCTGCTTGTTGAACATTCAGCCGTGAGTTGTACATCTTTCTCTGACGCCTCCACGTCTCGTCATTACTATATTTAGATTCCAGATTAATATAATCTTCTTTTTCACGCTGAGATGGGAGAATTACTTCCGCATCAGCATCTCGTTGTAGCCCCCAGAATCATCCATGAACGTGTCCATTTTTGCGGAGGTGTTTTGGCTGTTTGTCCAAAAGGCCCTTGACCACCTAGTCAGTATTTACAAGAACCAAGGTTTAGCTTCCCAATTTGAGACCGACGATTAGACCATCTGTTTTTTTGTTAGGACATAGTATGATAGATACGAATAATAGATGCTTACATTGTTCCACCCATTCCTGAAACTTGGGGTAAAATTTTTCCATGGGTATCTGGTGAAGATTTCCTATAATAGGGAGTGTTGGGGG
>KV749605.1:21963-36563 GCA_001692915.1 Glonium stellatum
TTCCGAGTAGGCTAGCGTATATTACTAGATAGAGACTATACGCACCGGATGGATAGCCCTTTGGTCGCGTTCTATAGCGAAAAACTTTCGAAAGACAGGTTACACCAAATATAGCGAGCACAAGCCAGTAGGTAGGAGGAAAATATGAATCCAGCCGGATGTCTACTATTTATGCACTATATTTAACCTTAAGGCTCTACTACAGTCCATAGAAGTATGCTGAATGAAGCGATAGCTGTCCCGCATCCTATCAACTGGAGCGGACAATGTTTAAGAGGCCCCAAGTTGAAGAACTACGAAGCATCAGAAAATGGAAGGCCCATAAAGCCTACGCAACTTCCGAAGAGGCCACGGAGAGTGATTTTGGAATTTCTTATATGCTGTGAACTGAGGGGCTCCGGAAGTCTAATTTGATGAATCTAATACTAGAGCCACAGCCTAGTGCGACATATGTTAGCGGGGTAGGACCAAATACGACAATCTGCAGACAAACGGCTGCTAACTTACTAAAGAATACCAAGCTCTCCACCTTATTAAAACATAAAGGACTAGGGAGCCGCCCTAAATACTTGGCTTATGGAGCACTGAGGCTTGTGGATGCCTGGGATGTATTGTCAATGCGGACTGTGCTCTGTGGTAGACTGGATTTCTTTACTAGCAAGGTATACAGACGCGGGTCAGTACTCTGATGCTTTTCTCCTACTCGAAAAAATAGTAACAAAAAGGGGCAGATGTGGAGGGACTAGAGTTAAATAAGAAGTTAGGGGAAATGCGATGTAATTCGCGCGGCTGTTGGAAGAGGCTCGGACCGAACCGATATATTCCACAGCCGGCCCAGTCACAGAGGCTGGCTTCAGCCAAGAATGATCAGTACTAAAATGTAAGTCCCTCAAAGAAATGTTCATGCAGATTGACCGGTTGAGGGTGACTTCAGCACGCCTTTTGAAGCGTCTTGGCATCATGTTATGATTTCTAAACAGCTACAGTAAAATTTCCAAAGCGCTTTAGCATCTATTTAAGAGTAAGGCGACAGCTTGAATAAATTATGCAAACTCATAGCTACTGCAGAAACTGTAAAGTGAGGTAGTGGTTGCGTTGGTTCCTAGACGGGTCTCGCACACTATCTTAAAAAAAATAAAAGGGAAAAAGGAGAGAATATAACAGGAAATACTCATGCAAACTTTCTTCTCTATTGTCACTTGACGCAGCATGAACACTATTCAAGTAATTAGGAAATTCGTAAATTGTCCGAGAAATGCACGAGTTAGGTCGATACATTTCTTTCCTGGTACGAACCTACTTTCCTTTCTTATTTGAAGTTTCACTGTGAACTCTGGTCATATGACGCTGAAAGTTATCGCGACGACTAAAACCCCTGCTGGAGTACTCGCAGGTTGGGATCGTACAAAAGAAGGCGTCAATATTGCCTCTTTTACGTGCCCCGGCAGCGCGATGCCGTGTGCGTTGATGTCGCAGGAGATCTTTCCGAGATGGAAATCCCCATTCGCAGCCGGTAGCTGTACATTTATGCGGGCGAGTATGAATTTTAGTGTGGCGGCTAGAAATTGAGTTAGTTGTGTCAAAAAAGCCTGCGAGCAAGATGGGTGGAGGAAGAAGAAGGTTGTAGCCCTGGATAAGACAAATATGACGAATGTTGTGGAGATCGGGGAGACAATACGAATTGCACAAGGAATATGAGCTTTACTTTAACAGATAGCGGTGAGTAAACACAGAACTACAGTATGCGCAACGGAAGTCGCCTTTAGACGATTGAGGAAGTGATCCATGCATAACAGCCCGTTGCGGTTCTATTAATATCATCGAAGGAGGTAGTGGAGCAGAATCTAGACTGTCTAGTATATGACTGTCAGGCATTGCTTGTTGAGGGCTCGAAGCCGTCGAGGCATTCTCGTCTGATCCCGCGTTTGAAAGCCCAGGCAGGTCATACAGATCAAGACCGTTGGTACCATTACCCCAAAAGTCTTGATAGGGGAGTAATGGCGTCGTTGGCAATGCTGGTCTGATGGGGAGAGTTTCTTGAGCCCATTGAGGGGTATTGGAAAGATTTCCGTGTCCGTTCTGAGAAATGTTAATAAGCTCTAGTTAGCTTCAGATAACGTGTATGGCGGTTATACCTCGCAGCTAGTGAAGAGACTCTCACTAAAGCCACCCTGATCAAAGTAGTCTGGTTGGTGGAAGGACTGCTGGTGGTGTTCGGCATGATCATCATCCGGGAAAACGAGGAAGTCAAGTTGTCTAGGCATCCGGTCCGTGTAGGGAATTGTCAAACGGTGGGATTTTTCGGAGGTCGAGTTATCCAATTAAGTGATCACCGGTACACGACGTACCTCGTGGCCTCGAATACGTCGGAAGAACCCGTTTTCTGGTAGCATTACGGGTTCAAATGGCTTAGATGTAGAGGTCACAGGACAAAGCAGTCGTTGGTTGAAGAGAGGCTAGTACAGAATAGGTGGATAATTTGTAGGCGGTCGTAACTTCATGGGCGGTCGGATACAGAAGCGTGGAAGGTAGGCTTGATGTTGGATAGGTTAAAAAACACTAAAAGTGAGGATAGGTAGTACCAGCCCCTTTGGCCCGGATAGTAGTCGCAGGATCGAGCGAAGTTCTTGGCAAGGCTGAAGATTCTCAAGTAGCTAGATGTTCAGTGGAAGCTGGGCTGTGATTCTAGGAATCTCCTCTTTTAAATGGACCAGCGATGGTGGGCCGCTCAAGGTTGGCAGTGAGGCGAAGCTCGTGCTGCACACGGCCAGGAGGGCAACCGCTTGGCTGCCAAATCACAGCTATTCCCGTCGAACATGCAGGAAGGCTGAGAAGCCACCGACGAAAGCAATGATGGCCTCCGAGCCGACCGCTGCTGAGGGATTTTTTGTCTCCTTCGAGGATACCTGCAGGCTTTCAAACAGCCACCCATGCTTCTAGAAGACGAAATGGATGCCCGTGATTTGTGCCTGAGTCATAAACCGTAAATGGCTTATGTCTACACCGACTTTACCGTGGTGGTCATCGCGGAAGTCGGGATAAGCATTGTGGAGCATGCCTCAGAATGTGAGATGTGCTAGTGTTTAAAACTAGTTTATGCTAGCGGCGGGTACGACTAGAGCCGTTGCAATCTAATTGCCACTGCATAATCTGATCTGACTACGGGAAACTAGATACAGATGCTTGGGATCTGACCCATGCAAAACTCCTCGCTCTAAACCTGCAAGCTTTCTTAGCGATCTAGATCTCCGGTCTAACATCCGAGAAACTGCGTGGGACCCGGCTGTTGCTGTAGGGGCCAATATAAACTCCTTCCTAGTCGGGGCAGCGACGCCTATGGCCGGTGCCGATGCCAGGGGCCTGGGTTTAAATAAAAGTAATATGCTGCTAAGGATTCTCGAGTATTTGTTTTCCGGCGCACGAGCTGAAACTGAATGGAAGTGAGGCCCCAGTCTTTGGTGTTGGCGGTTGGTTCCGACCTTCTAAGTAGGATGTCCTCGCGGAGCCAAGCCGTTACGTGATGGACTAGGCTTGACTCCTGAATATGCAACTGTGCGGAAAGCGCCGTTCATTGATGAAGGAGTACAGCTTGCGATTCTCTCCTTAAAAGGTACACTGACACTAGGACGCATTCGGATTACCTGCAGATTGAACGTGATGCTCCCCTTGGAGTCGTGTCCAATAGCGTGCGCACTCTGTTCCGAAAATATGGGGCGGATTTTGGGAGCCTCACAGAGTAAAACCATTCATCAACACGGCAGAAAACGTTCATCTGGAAGATAGAGTTCACAATGCGAGCGAAACACTATTGTCCTCTGGGAGGGAAGATCCCACATAGCAGAAAAAAGGACTAAGCACCTATAGAAAAGCAACGCGGCAAAGTAAAACAAAAGCTGAAAACAAGAGAAAAAACACAACACCTAAACCCGAGCAACGCCGGAAATCTCACCCCACATAATTAAAGCAGCCTATCGACTCGTATCTCCAGCTCCACTTTTCAGGGAATATGTTCTCGCAAAAATCAAAAACAGCAATAATTTAGTTCAACATCGAATGGAGGAGGACGTTCGCGTTTCAAATTCATTTAACGAAAAGAGAGCAAGTATAGAAAGATCCGTCATACGTTCAAACACTACCGATGCACAAAAAGATAAGCAGCAAGCCAAGGAAAAACAAAGGCTGAGGTCGAATTCATACACAACGCGCCCCCCTTCAACGCCAAATCTCGGGAGAAAAAAAAACTAGGACGTTTCGCCGAAGAGTAACCACCGCCGCCCACCCGCAGTTCCCGTCCGCCTCATCCCCAAGGCAAGCAATAAGTGGGAGAAAAAACAGGCGTACGACAAAGGTATGGAAAAACGCCCGTCGAAAAATTTAAAAGACAAACCACGCTAGCCGCTATATAAATACTCAGGTTCTTTTGTAAGGACAGTCTTTCGCAAGATGAAATTTTTATGATGCATCATCGATGTGATAATGCGAGCTTCTCCCATGGGCTGAGCGGAGTATGTGGAGGGAAGTGCTGGGGCCAATCTGGCCAGGGAATTTGAGAATATTAGATAAGAAGCAGTCCTGGTATGAATAGAAAAACTGAATAAACAATAAGCACCGACATCGCACCCTATTTGAGATATATCCAAACCGGCCTTAAAGGAAGACTTCTTATCCTTAAAATAAATAACCCAGGAGACAACCCGTAACTCCCGTACACCCTAATCTAAGCCGTGCCAAGGTCGACCACTCTGTCCAATCGTTGACAGCAAGGCGATCAATATAGCCGGCAAGAGAACGGCGGAAGAGAGAAAGAACGTGAAGCAAAGAGGGTGGCGAAGGAGACCGACGGAGTAGAAAACGAGTATTTTGGATGCTTAGAGGTCACCTGTACTCGCTTCAACACCATCCGTGCCGCCAAAGCCGAAGTCATTACCCAGAGAGCCGAAGGTGCCGTTATCTTCGGTGTGTAGAAATGAGTCGAAATCGAAGTTCTCAAGAACGTCTGGTCCGTCAAGAGGACCAAAACCAAGGTCAAAACCGTTCTACGCTGCCGTTAGAAAATTTGTTTACAATAGTGGTAGTCTATGGCTTACGTCTTCGCCTATGCTTCCAAAAGGCGCCCCGTTGGTATCCATTGGAGCTGGTTGGACTGGAGGTGCGGAAGCCGCGGCTGGAGCTTGTGGTTGCACGTTAGGTTGCTGTCCTGCACCATTTTGCAGTTTACTGAAGGAGTTGTGATGCACCGGCGTGATCGGCGTCGAAGGCGTGGGGGTTTGATGGGATTCTGCTTCTGAAGCTGGAGTCGCACCTGTAATTGCCGCCTTATTCTTTGCAGGCTTCTATAATGAATATCAACGATGATCAAAGGTATAAAAGGCATCAAGCTCACCTTCTTCGTCTCCTTCGTATCTTTCTTATTCCTCGGATTCGGTTTCGCGGCCTGTGAAGGTGTCGGGGGTGCAGCGGGTTGTGGAGATGGGGGATTTGTGCGTCCCGGTTCACCGGTAGGCGGCGCTGGTGGAGGAAGCATTGCACTTCGTTGTTGTGCCGTAGCCATAGGGCCCTGCTGTTGACCTTGACTTGGCATCATTTGCGGAGGAGCACCTGGCCAAGTGTTCCCGTTTGGCATTCGGCCAGCGGATCTCGCAAGTTGATCTATCTGCTGTTGATTATATTGTTGGTTAAAACCGGGATGGGAGCTTGGGGGGGGCCTCATATGGTTGCTCGGCATCTGACCATAATACTGCGGTGGCACCCCTGGAGGCATCTGGATTGGGTCGAAGCCGTTGGGCACTGGAGAGGCCCGATTCTGCTGCATATGACCATCAGGTACAGGAGAACCTGGAAGGCCTGTTTGGTTTAACTTAGGCGTTCCCCGTTTCATCTGATCGTTGGGATTCGGAGACGGCCCGGCTCTGCTTCCTTGAGGCGACATTGTCGGGGCGAAGCCAGGAGCGCCAATAGGCGCTTGTCCATGAGCGGGGCCGCTCATGTTGTCTTGTTCTTGGCGGGCCATTAATAACCGCTTCTTGTTCTGCTGTTCGAGGAGCATGAGCTGCATCTGATAGTCTTGTAAAGCGTGGTTGCCTTGCGGTTGTCCAGGAGCTCCGCCGGGCATGCGATTGGCGTTGCCAGCAAATGCGTCGCTGGAACCGTCCAAGCTTGGTTGTCCCATGGGAGAGCCTTGTGGTACGCCGGGGTTCATTCCCTTTGCCATAGTATGGTTATTCAAGGCTGTTCTCTGCTGTTGGGCCAAACTTTGAGTATATACCTCTATAGACTTCTGCTGCACGTTCGGCGTTTGCGATGAGAACGCATTGAACTGGTTCCCAGGCAAATCGCCAGGATTTATCCCATTCGCAAGCAGCATTGTGCCAGCTTGCGCAGCCGACGCCGATGTAACTCCTATCTGCTGAGCTGCCATCCCCTGACTGCGAGCCCCACCCATCGGCTGTCCGTTAAAGACATTGTTTTCAAGGCGAGGCCGTTTATTCGGTGACGGTGCATTGTCAACGGAGCCAGGGGATTGAGGACGTTGGCTGCCCATATCCATACCAGAGCCGTCTCGCTGCATTTGTGTCTGCATCATTTGCTGTTTTTGCATGTTCTGCAACTGCTGCAGCTGCTGCGGAGTCCTGCACGTACGCAAAGTGATATTAGCTTGATTTCCACACACCGGCCCAACATGTCACGTACGCGTTGCGATTGTTCGACATAGCTTTCCTTTGAAGATCGCCTGGCATGCCCATCCCATTGGGCTGAATTTGCATCATGTTTCGATATTGAAGGCTGTTATTTAAGAGTATCTGCTGCTGCGAATTATTTCTCATTTGAGTTTGTGCCTGCAAAGGTAAATATCAGCAATGGTCTTTACTAACACTAAATTCTTCCTTACCCGAGTGTGCGCGAGATACTGCTGCGCAGGTGAGGCTTTCCCCTTCATACGTGCAGCACTGTATATGTCCCAAAACTGACACCACCAATCTAGCAAAAACGAGTTTTCTGCAGACTGATCGCCTGGAATTTTGGCGATTGGTAGATCATCTGGGCGCTGCTTGAGTAGCTCATCCTTGGAATCGTTTTCCATAGAATCCACGCCGTTCATATTTCGGCCGCTTGGGCTTGGTTTGGGCCGTTCTGTGTCTATATTTATGGGCAAGTCCTGATTAACCATTCGTGCAAGCGCCCAATACCCATTTTTGCAAAAGTAGTCGTAAATGTACGTGTTGAGCTGTGCGCGCGGATCCATCTCATTTCCTCCACGCGGACGGCCGTTGTTCATCATCGGCGGCCCGCCTACCGGGCCGCCGGCTGCGTTCATGCCTGCTATGTTCATCTGTTGATTCATGGCTGGAGGCTGCTCATGCAGGAGCCTGCGAGTCCGCGATCGGTGAGATTTCTGAAGCAGACGACCTCAGTGGGTAAGCGCTTCGGAAGAGGATGCTTTCTAGCAATGGCGACCGCGCCCCAGTGCCTCAGGTGTGGATTATAAAAGCATGGAAGAGCGTGGCGAAGTTGGAGTCGTGTCGGAGCGGACAGCGGTTCGCCGAGTCGATTGCTGATGGGAAGGAAGCGGAGCCTCCAGGAGGAGAGGGAGAATCTGAAAACGTTTAGAACGAGCCCGAGTGGTATCGTCGCGTTCGCGATGGCAGATGTCAGGTCTTGGAGAGTAGTTGCGCGGGCAGGCAGGGTCTAGCGACAGATGGCGTGGTGAGAAGGCTTTGGAGGAGAAATACCTAGGTGGTAGGGGCGTATCGTGACCACGGTCGCAACTCCAGATGGGACGGAGGTGAAACGGCGCAACAACAACGCTTGTAGCAACGTAGGAGTCGAATAGAGTGCTCGACGGGATGAGCGCGATGCTCTGAAGGGAGTGATAAAGGGTAGGGGAGGAGATTTCTGAAGGAGGGGTGCGAGAGAAGACTCCAACGTGTATCCAGCAATTAGCCCTGGATTATCACGTGAGATTACACTTTATCAGGCAACGACACGATTCCGGCCACGCAAATATATGAGTAATATTTGATTTGCAGTCACCAAGCTACATTCTACCTGTGCGAGCCTCGCCATATCCATTGATACTAATCGTGCTGCTCTCCTGGCCAATGTCATCTGATCTCGAGACAATGCCAAGACACGCAGGCTTGGGGGGGCAAGCTGGGGGACCTTGATTTTGGATCTGACTAACAGTCAGATACAACTCCTTTTCGCCTCGGGAATCAAGGTTTTTGAAATCTAGGATGTTGTGACACCGAAAGTGATGAGTGTCAACTTGATGCGGCTCTTAATCGGTTCCGTTTCAGATGACTAGTCCACACAGCCAAGCGCCGTGAACTCCTTCCCGAATGCTTATATCCTGCCGACATTTGACTCCATGAACTACGTAGTTTCACATTCGCACTTCAACATCTGTTCCTAGTTATTCGTCGTCTGGAGGCATTTCATCGTCGATATATCGTATCAGAGATATTCTCATCTCAGTTGTATCATTTCCGCGTAGAACATCGCTGATGAAATGTGCTTCGACCTGCATTTGTACCTGCATTTAATACAGCTTATCAGCACTCCAATTGCACACAATGTATTGGCAAAAGGAGCACTGGACATCTCCAAAATAGACCCTCGCGGGAATATCAGCCTATAGAGGAATAATGTGCGTACCATCTCCAAAGCACCCCGCAAAACCCCGCATAGTATATTTGAGTACCAAAGTTCGTCTTGTGCTCGGCCGTCATCCGGGAGCTCCACGAAATCTGCCAAGGGATTTTCGTCAAACACCAGTGAAAACTGCTTGGTGTCGCTTGACCAGTTGGTGATAGTTGGAGTGACGTTAAGGAAAATTTTGAAGCCAACCTAGCAAGCGATACATTAGCAAATTCCATATTTGTCCTTTATAAAGTGGAGATGTGAAGCATACCTTGGAAATCATCTCCGCGACTTCCCGGAAGTTCGAGCATGCTGGCGCGTTGGATTTTGCGAGAAAGTCCTCAATCAACCGTAACCCTATATTGTACCCCATCTTGTCTAGCTGTTTGTTGACCTCCAAGTAATTGCTTTCGTAGTCCTTGCATAACTGCGCAACAATAGTACCATACGTTAAAGTTACGAGTTCGGCATTGACTTTGTCCACTCGAGTCCTTATCGTAGTCAGAAGACTGGGATTTACCAATTATATATTCGTAGTAGCGGTGACTTACTTCCAGATCCTGACAAGTATTAGCTGCTGTCGATCGCGTGCAGTAGGTCAAAGAGCTCACTCTTCGCCCAGTCGAGCGGCTTTTGCAGAAGCCATCGTGTCTCTCGGAGCACGGTTTCAAAGTATCACCTTGCCGGCGATATTAGAGTAATGTTTTCCAAACCCCTTTTCACGTAATTTATAGACGTGAGGTCGTGTATTCAGGCTCGCCGTCGTTGAATTTACCTTGCATGCGAGTTGATAGACGGCTAAAAGTTTATTAGGTAAGCCAAATACACTAAACTCAAACGAGACATCGAAGTTTGGCCTTCACAGAAAAGTGCCAGCCTCCATGTACATACTCCAAGTCACACTCGCCGTCACTATCTCTCAACACTAGGTCAAGACCGCTTATTATTTATATTTAAGTCTGCGCCTTGCCATGTCTGCAGAGAAGCGGCCGGCAGCCGACTCATTCGGCTCATCACAGCTAGTCAAGCGACAAAAGTCTGACGCGAATCTGGGCAATGGCTCCTCAGTTGCAGTAGTCAATGGTTCTGCTCAGCATGGCGCGCTTATTCAAGCGGTAAGTAAGGTTCTGTTGATTTCTTGCGTTTCATAGGCAGAGCTAAACTATGGGGAAAGGGAAACCTGGGCTGATGTAGAGGTGGGACTGTTAGGTACCGCGCACAAGTGCGCTTCAAGCGCCGGTAATGGAATTGACTGGTATGTCGTACTTTCCCATTTGCCACAGAAACTTTATCTAATAGTGCTTCTTATAGGTCATACTGGGGAAGTCTTCTCAACCCGATTCGATCCAACAGGACAACATATCGCCTCCGGCTCGATGGACCGCACAATATGTCTGTTGCTGCATCCCGCTTATCACGAAGCTAGAGCTGATATGAATCGTAGTATTGTGGCGGACATACGGGCAATGCGATAATTATGGCATCCTTAGTGGGCACAAAGGAGCAGTGCTAGACCTACATTGGTCTCGAGACTCTAGGGTGATATTCTCCGCTTCGGCCGACATGATGCTAGCCAGCTGGGATCTCGAGACGGGTCAGAGAATACGTCGGCACGTGGGGCACGAAGAGGTGATAAACTGTATGGATGTGAGCAAACGAGGAGAGGAGCTCCTGGTTAGTGGATCTGACGATGGATACATTGGGGTAAGTGGGGGGCCTGCGTCTGACGTCTGATGGAGGCATTGTTGACAGATTGGAAATAGATCTGGGATCCTCGGCAAAAGCAGGCTATCGACTTTATTGAAACTGAATTTCCAATAACTGCAGTAGCGCTCTCGGAAGCCGGAAACGAACTATACTCTGGAGGCATTGACAATGATATCAAAGTCTGGGATCTTCGCAAAAAGGCTGTGGCATATTCATTACTCGGCCACACAGACACAATTACATCGCTAGAAATTTCGCCAGATTCACAAACACTGTTGTCAAATTCGCACGACTCCACAGTTCGTACATGGGATATACGACCTTTTGCGCCCACCGACCGGCATATCCGTACCTATGATGGCGCGCCGGTGGGTTTGGAGAAGAACCTCCTCCGGGCAAGCTGGGACCCGAAAGGTCAGAAAATTGCTGCGGGCAGCGGGGATCAGAGTGTTGTTGTGTGGGACGCAAACAGCGGCAAGCTCCTATACAAGCTCCCAGGCCATAGAGGAGCAGTGAACGATGTTCGATTCTCTCCCAAGGACGAACCAATTAGTAAGTACAGTATTTGTGTTTACTTTTCCGAGCGGGTAAATGTAATCGAATCGATCTATGAACATGTTCCGAGGAACAGGTCTCCAAAGGATCGCCGAGTATTTGATATGTCAAGGGTAACCGGGTGGACGGTGTAATCGGTGAACGAGTGTTCTTATCTGATGCTTACAGCTCTGGGATGTCGACATACTCAGTTCCAGGGAGATGTTTCAAGGACGACAAATACTTTGAGCTTGTTTGAACATTGCTGACCACTGTGCTTAGTCTTATCCGGCTCGTCTGACCGCACGTTGATGCTTGGGGAATTGGGAAAGTGAGGGTGCGGACAGGGTAACTCTGAGCGAGTGGCTTTTGAATTGTGCGAGAGGATTGAGAAGAGCAAGTTTCTGCCGAGGCTGCGTGGACAGGCTGAAGCTGTTGGTGTCACAGGGAGGTCGACCTTACATGGTGGACACTTCGGTGAGACATGGAGTTATCAGGAGCAACATCTGGTCAGATGGACGAAGCGGAAAGCAACGCGAGAAAGACGCGGTCGAGGATTTGCGGTGTGTATTTGTTGCGCTCAGGCAGGCAGAGTCAAATGGAGGCAATTTGAAGTGGTTGTATTTGTGGTTATATTTGTGATTTTGGACCTTCATGCTTGCATATGGGAGTGCCTTGGCATGTTTTGGAGAGTTTTGGGGTGGGGGGATTGATTGGCGGACCCGGGCCCGTTGGCGCTGGCGGCCGCAAATACATTTCAGCACGCCTGGCGTTTCAGCGCGACGAAATAGCCTTAGAGGCTGGGTCCGCTGCCTGAATGGCCGCCGGTTGGCTGCTGGCTGGCTACTTGGGGGCTGCTTGGGGACTGCTTGACGGCCGTTTAAGGGCTGCTCCACGGCGTCCCTGGCGTCCCTGGCGTTGCTTGACCTGCGTTCCCGCCCGTGACACCGCGATAAATTACGCCCGAACTGGAAATTGGGCCTTGATTTCGGCTGTGGCTTCAGTCGCGGGAAGGGCTGAATCTTGACGCGTTTCATGTGCCCGCTTCGAGCTCTTGATACGCCGCATGTAGCAGAAAGAGCCCTGGCGCTCATGCGTCGCTATCTCGACCTCCACTGGAACCGTCCTTGCAGCTCATCGTGCGACTACCTCCCTTCTCCCATGTACCTCTCTTAAGTCATCGCCATTGGAAGCTGCTGTTGACCACAGTTTCGCCTTTCTTTACCCTCTCACTTTCGTTTGGCCTCGAGCTTTGAGCGACCGTTCTCCCAACGGCTTCGTCTGTCTTGTCCGAGTACATAGACTCGACCACCTGGCCTTCACAGGCTATCCTGCTCTTGTTGCGGGCCTTCCTCACTAAACCTCCGAGTCTAGGCAGTTCTCTCGCCGCCAACCGATTATCCTTCGACATGCACAATTAAGCCTCGAATGACATTGGACGGGCTCCAGTCATTACTTCTTCCCACACGCCGTTCCCTACATCCCCACCGCCACCACTGAGTCCAACTCGAGAACTCCCGCATGGCCGGTAGTTCCAGTCCATCATTCGCTGTGGACTATTCCTAATCCTTTGAGATAAACAATACACGTGTCCAGGCTGGCAATCCAGGCATTTGATATAAGGGCGCCGTCTCACGCTCGATTAATACCTGTGCCATCTTCCAAGCAGTCAACCAAGCACCAACGACCAATTGGTGTGCTCAATTACTCTCAGGAGGTAACTACGGATCAAGTTGCTTGTGGAGTGAACTTTCTTCGACAATGCCTCTTCCGTACTTCAACAGGCCCTCCTCACGGCTGGAGGATTCTCCCGTACCCTCTCCGCCCTCCCGGTTTTCTGCTATGCAGCAGAATGTGCGATCAATGCTGAACGGCAGCTCTATCTACTCCAGCTCCCCGATGCTGTCAAATCATAGCACACCAAAGCTTCCCTTGCTGGGTTTTCTCCGCCGACCACACAGTCTTGCCGGCCTCGGTGTCTCAGAAGTCGACCTGCCACGCGACTCGACTTCCTCCCGCTCTCCCTTACACCCTCAGTACACAGCGGGCTCATATATTCGAGCAATTTCTCCTGAAGAAGACGAGCCTGCAGGACCCCCGACTGCGCATGTCCGACACGGCTCCGATTATGGCAGTGTCGACCCGGAGACTGAGCACCTGGCGGAATTAGTGAACACCAGGCGAACACGAACGCGGAGGCGACGGCGGAGGAAACACAGGCAGCAAGCCTGGGTGCGAAAGCGGAACGAACGCGGCGTTTGCTTCTCCTTTGTCAAAAACCCCGCCGCGAGGAGTAAATGCACAGCATGTCTAATGTCAGGACTCTTCCTCACCGTGGTCCTGACAGTCTGTAAGATTCCCCTCGGTGACGTCTTCACATGCTCCCTTTGCTAATCAACAATCCCAGACCTCTCCATCGCGCTCACCCGCCCGCACCTTGGCCAGGAAGTCCATGTCCTCTTTATACTGGTGATTCTTTGTACAACAATCTTCTTCTGTCACTCCCTCATCCGTCTCTGTATGCTCGCGCTCCACCCTCCTTCGGACCATCCCCGCATCCCTAGCATGACCGGACCCGAGGGTTTCACGCCCGTACGTCCAATCCGAGTACATCTCGCGCGCGATGAAGAGATTGCAGTTGGCAGCAGGGACGGAGCCGGGGATCCTGAGAAAGAGGTCAGCACTGTGGCCATGCCGCCGCCCGCTTACGGGCTCTGGAGATGTAGTGTGGTACGTGTATAGACCCTAGCCAGGACAAAGAGCCTCTGCTAACAACGTCCCAGCGTGTCAACCCTGACCTCCTACATTGGCAGCGCGCCGATCAGGCTACAGGCGTTGGCGGTCCTCGTCCTCCTACTACCTTCCCTACTACCCAGCCCAATCCGCGCTCTGGCCCTGTCTCTTCACCACAGCCGCCGCAGGTTGAAGAGGAGCCCGCGAGCCATGAGCCTCGCCCACCCTCGTATATATCCGAAGATGGTGTGTCATATGTGGTCTCTGCTGTTCCTCGTTCAGTGGCTCCGTCGGTGACTGGTATGAGCGACATACATCCAGCGTGGAGACCCGGCTTTGCAGCGTAAACAAACAAAAAAAAAACACTGGAGGCGCAAGTGGGTTAGAAATATAAACAGGGGGAACAACTGTGTTCTGGATATCGGGGTTTTAGGTTCTCTAGGCGTTTAATCAGGAATTAATGGAGGCGTTGTGGTCAGTCGATTGTGTATATCGGCGTAAAAACTGGCCCTTATGGGGGGCTGGATAGTGGAAGGTTAACTGGAGCCTCTCTTGTCTCGCTCCTGGTTTATTCTTCTGTATTGAATATATCCCATCCTTTTTCTCTGTTCATTCATCGAGCGTTTGAACGGCATTTGCTGTTTTCTTGCTTTAATTGCGCGTGCTTTGGATCTGTCGATGATGTGAAGCGATGATAATGTTTACGTGTATTAGATACTTGTACGAACGATGGAAGACAAGGAGGTAGAGTGGAATAGAGCTTATAAATGCGCGTTCTCGTTGTCGGTCTTTGGCAAGATTTGATTCGACCAAACATTAAGCGCCGACGCGATACTACCAACGCGACAACATTCGCAAGGGAAAAGAATAGGAGGAAAGGAAGCTTCTCTGCTCAAAAGCAAATTCGTAAGAAATAAAAATATCACAAGTAGCGTGTAAGTCAGACAACCCTAGAAATACCGCTTTATGGTCGGCGCCCCCCCCCC
>KV749606.1:0-13625 GCA_001692915.1 Glonium stellatum
ATATTAGGCCTATTTATTCATTTATTTATTACTGGCAATACTAGCTACAACTGTATTTATAATGATTGAGCTCTGTTGTTTTCAGTCAACGGTGGAATCCATATAGGTAGCCTAGTATAAGGAGCCGATCTGATAACACAGTACTTCCACACTGTTCTATCTGCATGAAATAAGTCATGACTTGCTGATGACTAGGTTCTTGATGCCATGGCTTCCTAAAGCCCACGAGAAATTTGGACGATATAAGACCATCGAGCTAATCGAAGATCTGCATATCGGAAATTGCCTCCCAGTGGATATTTCTACTGCCAGAAGACAACACGTCACATGTCGAGATATGCCGATAGGTTTCCACGAACAGTTTCCACATCTCCTGGAGGCGGGCCAAATTGAGCTCGGCTTCGGCAGGAGGGTTCTTAATTTTGCTTCTCATCGCTAAAGACGGTTCACAGGGGGGCAATAAAACCATATTGTGCGCTGAAAGTCTTTCCATAAAGGTCCAAGTGCGAGAAAACCACTTGTCAGTTGACACCGTCGTCAAGAATCGAAAAGCTTGTTCCAGCCTCTGCTTAACATCAAACTCAGGATTTTAGGATTCCGGGCCCCCTTTGATATCATCAACACAGACACCCCTCTAAATGTATTACAGAAACTTCATCTAATTTTCGCTGTAGATATGGAAAGAAAGTAATCCGATGGCAACACGCCTTTGACTAAATATTTCATGCACAATATCCAAGTGCCTCTCAACATCTAAGGGATCTTATTGGTTGATGCAGTCATGGTCAACCCAAATGAAGGGGACATTATAGGTTCTGGCAAATTGCACGGCTCAGTGAAGAATAGCATTTTGCGAGCGCGGTTCTCGGTAAACTGTCGGAGATCGGGATATGGTCGAGATCTTGTATCTAGGGACGATGATGGTGTTGTCCACTGGATCTGTCCCTCGCCAGGTGTACGATACGGCCACGTAATTAGTTTCGCCAATATTGTTTCCTCTAGTAGTAAGATATAATATTATCACGGAAATTTAAATCTTTAAGAATAAATAACTTACCCAACTATTCACTTTCTACGGATTTAAAATAGGGAATATCTATATTTAATATTGCCTACAACTCTGCAACTGCCCGCGCCTCTGTCTCTGCTGTTCCTCTACTCCTTCTTCCGCCTCTACTTATACCTCTACCTCTATCTCTACCCCTGCCTCTGCCTCTACCTCTGCTAGCTATATGTCCATTTGTATTATTTGTCTACTTCCGTAATAGCTACAGCTAAAAAAGAGGGGGGAAAACCAGAAGAAGTTAGAAAGAGAGCCAGAAAGAGCTAAAAAGAGAGCTAGAGAAAAAGGCAGAAAGAAAAAGTTAAGTAAAAGTAAGAAAAAAAAAGAAATATATATAGCCTCTAGTGGCAGTATAGGTAAGTGGATATATATAAAGAAAAACTAAAGAGCTTAAAATAGGTAAAAATAAAAAACTAAAAGAAAACTAAAAAAATAAAAATAAAAATAAAAAACTAAACTTTAGAAATAGTTTTAAAATAGTAAAACTTTATTAAAACTATATAAAGCCATTTATATCTTTAGCATTAATGTGCGTTAAATATGGCGTTAAAAACACACTGGCTTAACAATCTACGTTAAAAGAACAGATATTTAACGTCAAATAAGACATTCTGTGGCCGTAGAAGTAGAGACGGGTGTAAAGTAGAGGTAGAGGCAGAGGCAGAGACAGGTGCAGAGGTAGAGGCGGAGATAGAGAGAATATGTACGTGTAACTTACCGTTTTACCCTAGCTTAAGGCGGAAGGGTTAGGGAGGGGTAGAAGGATAAAAGAAGCCGTTTCTACCCTTCTAGGAAAAGCTGAGTTAGCTGTTTTTGCGAAAAACAGCTAAGTAAGCCCTTGCTTGGAGCTAACTTAGCCGATCCTGTACAGAGTTACTAATGAGCAAACCCAGCTTAATAGCTTAGCTTACTTAAAACCTTAACAGAGAATATATAGTAGGTAGATTTAGCCTATATATCTACCTTTATACCTACTTTGTGCCTATCTTTATGCTTATTTAAGGTTACGTGGTAATAACTCACGTAACTCTTCTATTTTCTTTTAGCGCCTGCAGCGAGCCTCCCCTCTATATCTATATAAACCCTACTCATTACTTACTTTAGGTCTACCTTTATCTAAAAATATCTTCTTAGCAAGCGGTTAAGTAAGCTAAGTAAGCTGACCCTTTTGCTCTATTAAGCCAAACAAGCAAGCAAGCAGAGACTGCTCAGCTTGGCTTGCTTACTTATTAGCAACTCTGGTCCTATGTCCGCAGGGTTAAAGGGGACACAATCTTCTTTATTCGCATACTCAGCTTTAAGGATGACACTTTCTAAGATATTATATTGACAGTACCACTACATTTGCTTTAGCGTCTACAAAAATATTCTGGCAAGAGGAGGGGGTATATAGGCATAAAGATCAGCGTGGCATATTAAGCGTCAATTAGCGGGTCGTTCGACTTTCGATTGCTCACCTTGAAATTGGCTGTTCAGTCCAGTTCACTTATAGTGTTAGTTATTCAAGCCTGAAATAATTTAGACTGGTAGGCCAGGTATAAGTGAGAATATCAGGCCCTACATAGTCCGTGCATTCACTAGCTGTACTTATAATAGCTCAGCCACGCCAAGTACCACCAAACATGAGCCTGGCTGCCCTTATTTACCCGCAAGCGTCTACGATTCGATGTTAATAATTTGGTCGAGCCAGTTGCTTTCACTAGGTATGCTGTGCTAACCACCAAATCCTCATTAGCTCAGGTGCCGGATATATTGTTACGCTGATAAGGTTTTCGTTCCTGACTTGATCAAATCATATAGCGGACATCATCACCGCAAGGTACTTTCATTCTCTGTGTAGGCACCTATGCACGAAAACCTGCCAAAGCTCTACACAAAGCTTTATAAGAGGTGATGCATTTGCAAAGCAAGTTAATACATTTATACTAGTATAAGCTAACATGAGTATAGCTAACTGATGCGACTATCACTAATTTGAGGCTCAATCATAAATTCATTTTATATATTTAGACAGTTCAAGCAACAGCCTTAATTGTTCTTCTTCAGGCGGTAGATCTTCGATGTAAGCTGTAGGTACTCGACGGATATTGGCTCCGGAGGATGGTTCCACGGTGGTGCAGAGCGGGCTAGACTGCTGTTCGGAATCGGTGGACCAAGTAGGGGAGTTGGATCCAATGGCAGGAACATATCCACCCAGATCCGTCTGAATTGTGGTATTGGGTGGGCATGGCATTTGCTGTGCAGCCGAATGAAACGCAGAGTAGCCCTCGTCTCGGGATCTTTCCATTGCTAGTAGAAAATCCCTCTCAGGCCCTTCCGTACTCTTCCTAGCCATCGCTTGGACCCCTCCCCCGAGTAAGAGTGAGTTCTGGCTCGAGGATCTATCGGAAAGCTCACTTACTGAAGGTGTGAAATCTGACACAGACGGAGAGGGTATTTCGGATTTACCTTCTGAACTGCACACGCTTAATGCTTCTACCTGGTGACCAGGATATGTAGTTGGCTCCTGTACAGACTTGTTCGAGTTGTTGAAGAGCTGTACAAATCGGGAGCCAACCCCGTGACCACTCAAACCTTTCCCCTGCATTCTTGAAATTTCGCGAGAGTGCTTTGGTGCCGCAGGGAAGGTTTTAGTCGGCTGGGGCGGTTTCATGTTTTTGTCTACACGGAGGATTAGCGAATGTTTCTTATGCTGATATGAGAAGCACAGATGCTCTGCTCGTTACAATTTTTGGTATGGACTGGCAATGAAAGAAACTTACCGATTCCCGTCTCCTCCGACATGAGTCGCCGTGGAAAACCACTGATAGGGAAACTCTCGACCCCAGTTTCTGTCGAAAAGTTGAAGAATATAATGACTTGGTCATGCTTGTTCGGTACTGTAATTTTCCGAATCCCCAAATCGAAATAACCCTTCTTGGTCATTTTTTGAATTACGTCCGGCGTAAGAGGGATCTGATTGGGTGTTAGTTCTTAGTCTTTGTAGTTAACTAGGAGATGCGAGAAACCCGTAGACCGTCATTACTTTTGAAAGAGAATTTCCCTGTGACCCATCCGCGTACCCAACAATCTCAAAGTATGGTTGGACGTTATTATTCTGATGCTTGGAGAGGAAGTTACCAAGTTTCCGCACGTATTCCTGATTATCGTCGAATCGGCACCGAATAGTACCTTCGGCTATGGTAAGCACTAATCTGACTGATATTAAATTTCCAAAAAAACTTACCTGAACAGGAATAATTATGCATTCGAGCTTCAGCTATCGGGGAGCCCGCTTTCAGAAAGTAAAATAAACCAGCGACGAGCCGCAAAGAAATTCTGTTTATCTCCAACTTCCAATTTGGCTGCTCCAACCATTGCTTTGTTTCGCTCAGGAGAGTGTTGAGCTGCGCCTTTTCATCTGAGCGAGGTACCTTGTGAAACTCTGGGTTTATCCTAACATATCGATCGTCGTGCTCGGGCAGGGTGCGTTGCCTTTTAAAATCATTCCATGCTTCATCAGCATTAAGCGCCTGGTCAATCCGGCGGAACTTTCAGCTTGTAAGTATTGAGATTTGCAGCCTGCAAAATACAAGTTGGGCTTACAACGAGCTTAAGTATATTCCATCTAGAGACTCTGTCACTGCGATTCTCGATATCTTCAACGTCTCTGGTAGGAAATCAGTAGTTCTCTGTAGTACTGGGTAGTATAATCCTCACACATACCTCGTATGATCGCTGATTCGTGACGCTCTGCCAGTTCCAATTGAGAGAACCAAATCGGGCGGGTAATCGGCTACATCCGGCCAGAGATACTTCCTCTCTTGTTCAACAATATTTATAGGATTATTATTGTAGAAGGCACCGTCGAAATAACTCCGGTTCGTCCTATGATGGGTGAAGGGCTTAAAAAAGTGCGGGGCTGCACATGACGCGGCAGCAGCCTCCCAAATCTCCATTTCCTGCTCGGGGGAATCTGGGCGCAGGCTCGACCAACTATCAGCTTTCGCCAATCGAGAAAGTAGAAGCGGGAATAAGAACGTACAATTCGTAATTATCCGCGACATTGCCAGGATGGCTGTAATTTGATAGGACAATCGCTTTCCTGCCAGACTCGTCGGTGGCTGTGACAGCAACTTTGACGTTATGGCGTCCCTCTTGACCACCGAAAAGACGGCTTTGCCCTAGAGAGGTTTGCAAAGCCTTACGAAGAGGTTTCGTTTTATACCAGCTTCCGTGGTGAATAGCCGCCAAAAGGCCCAATGGCGGGACTTGGTGAAGTTCGCGCCGAACGAATGCCGCGTTGCAGAGGCGGCAAAACTCGCTGATACATTCGTCAACCGTCATATCTTTGACTCCGAGTGCAAGAGAAATAATAGCTCCGGTACTGTGAAACATTAATCCAGCTGCTTAACATAGATGGACTGGTCTATACTCACCTAGTACCGACTATTAGGTCAAAAAAAGCTTGAAGAGGTATGTCAGGAAGAGACATTTGAAGAGTGCGGAGAACTTCCAGCTCGGCAATACCACGAATCCCACCCCTATTCGTCGTACTTGTAAGCTCTGCATCTTGAAAATAGGATAATGTTGGTTTGAGGGACACATACCCGTCTAGACAGAGCAATCTTACTCCTGCGAAATTCGGCTTGAACCTAATTGCATGTGGGTTTTCAGACCAGTCTGTCTCATGCGGATGTAGAGGACAAGATTTCAACTCAACAATCTCAAAAGACGGAAGCTTTTCCCCATGGGTAATAACACATTGTTTGCATAGAACATGACCACAAGGCAACGGATGCTCAGGGACGGCTATTAGACATGCGAAGCAGGTTGACTGACTGAAAAAGTCTGCTGATCCATACTTTTCAAAGAATGACTGAATGTGTGTCTGGTGCAAAGGCCACATATGCTTTACTTCATCGGGGACTCGCTCATCTCCTGGCTTTGAAGCCAAACGACGTCGGAGCTCCACCTGGACTCCTTGTACGCTCTTGCTAATCCTGTCTATCCACTGTTCGATATTGTGGTTTGAAAATATAGGGTCGGATTCGTAGTCGCCACTGGCAAAAATCTTTCCCTTGTCATTTTGATGTCCCTTGGAATTGTGACGGGTTTTCACGTTAACACATTGGTTATCCGGCTTACTAAAATTGCAAGGCCAGTACATATCACAAAACTCTTTAAAAGCAGTCTCAAAGGATGAACGGTACTCTTTGAACAGGTCTTCGTTCAAAGTCCAGCCTGAAATTCGTAGCACTGCATGTTAGGAAAGAAATGGTGTGATCACGGGTAAAACGCACCCTTTCTTTGTTGTCTCACAACATCAAGGAGAACGCAGGATGCAATTACGTCGCTGAGTCCCTCGTATAAGTCTAGCCTTATATCCCTCCCTTTCGCTGCATAAATGCATGAAGCTAGTCGGAAAACGTGTCCGCCAAAGTCTTGCGGTATCGGATTGAGCTTCAAGGATACATTGGCAAAATTGAAGGGTTCGTTGAGTGCGCCTGCAAAGTGGTCAAATGCGAATCGCATATAGATATTGAATGCGTTAGAGGATAACAGCATATGGCCTTGGCGCTTCGCGTTGTAAGAATTCTCACAGCAATCACGGATTCGTGTGTGGAGTTTTCGCAGCTGATCTCCCAAAAGATTATATCGTCCCCCGATCGGAATTCGAACAACACTGAATGATGAGTAATAGCACTTGAGAAGATCATGCACAGTCTTAATTTGTTTGCGCCCTTTCCATCCCTCGGCCAGCCCAATGAGGCTATGCACTCCCAACTTCGGGTCTAGGGAATAGGTTGCTTCGTCCAATAAGCTTTTAGTTGCTGATTCGATGTCCCACTCGCTTTCATCCACACCGATACTCGTCGCATTGAACGCAATGATGGCATGCGGGAGGGCAGGTTGATTAACTGACATTTCTAGAGAACGAGAACCCCAGTTAAGTAACCGCTCCAAAGTGCTCTGAAAAGTTCTAAAGGGAATGATTAGTACCCCACACGGAAATTTTCAATGGAATATTCGACCCACTTGGCGTTTTTTGACACAAACACTACGACGTCGGAGAAGCTGTACAGCAGCCGTGGGTATAGATCTCCTACAGCAAACTGTCTAGTGCACGTTAAAGGGTTTTGCCTAGGGTCAGCCCATTCAAGACGACGGGTACGACTGGCTGAGTATTTGGCTACTAGCCCTTTTGTTGATTCGCCTTGGAAGAATTTGTAAGACGTGGTAGCCACAGGATCTACCTCACCTGCACCTAACCCTTCACAGTCTGCGTAGAGGATTGGCTTTTGACCAAGGTATGTTGCGGGATCCGCGTATAAGTGGACATCAGCTGACGTGGGTACCTTGTCGTTAGTTGTAGAGCCGACAACCGGAGACGGCAGCTTTAACGTCCCGCCCGAATCGCTTCTGTATTCTTCGTGTTCAACGAGCATCTTTATCAGCGTACTCTTGCCTGCGCCTGAGAATTGGTTAGATATGGCTCAGCACGTGATTCGTAGGACGTGTGTTGCAACATAAGATTGGCCTATCCTAAGACTCCTAAGGACGTACTGGTTTGCCCGATGAATGAGACCAGCTGCGGATATTTCGGTGGAGCATCAGCACTGGCGCTGCCTGCCATCAAATTCGTATACGCATCGAATTCTACTAAGGCTGGCTCATTCTGGTTTTCATTTGAGCCGTCTCTCGACCATCCTAGGGTAATTTAGAATATCCTTGCAAAAGCAATGTCTCGGGAAATATACCAAACCACTTTGATTGTTCATCAGCTAAGTGCGCTTTGGCAAGGGACGCTGGGTCGTCCTGAGGGTTAAGGATCTTTTCAAATCGTTTTGCTGAACGGTAGTCGGTTTTTTCATGGGGCTTTCCATCGCGACCACGTTTGCCTTGTCGATGCGCGCGCTGGTAGTCCCAACATCTGCTACAGAACCTGCTATCGCAGTCAACGCAGAATACTGCTGGGGAGGATGGAGAATCGCAACGTTCATCTTCACACCCAACCAAAGTCTCTGATGAAGTATTTCTGCTCATGTTGCGGCTTTGGATAAGAGTACGAAGATGGACTGCCAAGATGGGGATTGACGGTGAAACAAAGGAAAAGTGAGACCGGGGGCCCTGTAAGCCCAACGTCCTAGAGAAGTACCCAATTTCCAGGCGGTGGAATGGACTAGACCCTACTAGGTATGTGAGGCTGCAACACGTATAGGGCTTGTGCCCGATATTCTCTAGCCAACCACCACTCCGTCCGTGACCGGTTCACCGTTCAAATCCATGCCACCGGTCTTGTCGCGATTACATTTAGGCCGCAACCCCACTTGAAGAGGGCTATCCAACCAGCCTCAAAAATGGAGATGCGTTGGTTTTAAGGTTCTGTTAACAGGGACGGCAAGGTTCGTGCAGAGAAGAGGGGGCCAGCCAAGCGGTTCATTGGCGCTATCCTGCACGGCCCCCAGCCAGCCCCAGCCAGTCCCAGCCAGTATGACGTGCGCACGCGGTCGCGATATGTGGCAGACCACGAGACGTCCTTCTCACGTTATTACCGAGATAACTGCAGTTTCTATGCAAGAACCCGACCACTTATAGACTCATTAATAGAGCTGGTATATTGTACAAGTGGTCAACTCCAATTTATACTTCCCGTGATA
The DNA here is from genome assembly GCA_001692915.1 of Glonium stellatum. Lineage (NCBI taxonomy): Eukaryota > Fungi > Ascomycota > Dothideomycetes > Gloniales > Gloniaceae > Glonium > Glonium stellatum. Next base: position 8,704 of record KV749606.1, read on the forward strand.
GACGATACGCAAACTCTCGTGGCCGCTGTCCATAGGATACTTAAGAGCACTGTCTTTTTACGTTGGAGAGTAAGGTTGCCAGCACACTACTTAACACCGTCTGTTTTGCCTTAGAATTTTTGTGATATGTCCGAGAGCGCGTCATCCTGGCTAGGTCTTAGACAGTTGTAAAGTGGCACAGTTAGAGGAACATTTCTGAAATTCCTCGGGTATTACGGCCCACACCCACCCTTGATAATTAGAAAAATGCTTACTTGAGCAGATTTATACCAAAAATATATTTTAAATATATTTTAAAAAAATAAATACGTATTATTAATAGTGTCTTTATATATTATATAATATAGAATAAGCTCTAGTAAATTTCATCTACAAGTCAAGTTTTGTTATATTTAAAATTACATAATTATATAATTATAGAGTTTTAAAAGTTGTTAAAATTTTTAAATTAGAAATTTTATAGTTAATATAATATAATATTGAACTTTCTAGTTGAAAGGCTGGTAATATCTTGTAAGCGGATATATAATTGTCCGCAAAATCCAATTATAAGGATCCCCGAACCTTCACAATCTTTACGCATTCAAAGCCATTCCCAGTATGAGATGGACCACCATGACCAGGAAGATCAAGACATCATTTCAAAGTGGCTTCATCTAGATCGCAAAATCAGCGCGGCAGCTATCATGATCATGCGGGCTGGCTTCGGAGACAGAAGAACGCAGCCGAAAGGCGAATTACCAGTGTTAACCCCCGATTATTTAGCATTCCTTAACAACGCTTCGCTTAAACCCTATTTAATCCAAGGTTTTGTTTGGGACTTTCTATGCGAGCGCATCTTGGGGAACAGCGAAGTCGGAACCGGGAATTTCTGGGCCGAAGCTTCCGAAGAAGCACAGTCGCTCCGCCTAAGTATGTATGAATACTAGTATTGCAAAGTTTCGCTGCTTAAAAGCTTATTTTTTTTGGACCTTTAGATAGTAATCATCGAAACGATGCGGAACTCCACAGAAGAAGAGTGGGGACAGCTCAAAGCCTACAAAATCACCCAAAAGAGATTCATCAAGCCCGCGTGGACTCCCTTGGTGATGCCCTTTGCGGCCAGCTACGTCAATATCTACAAAATACATCTCAAAATGTGGAAGAAGTGCTCCGAGATATCGTAGTACGTTGCGTGAATTTGGATGCAGAATTTCAGAAGAAAACAGCACATTACTACGTTCAAACGTGGGAATCGGCCACACCTGTACCATCCAACGCAGACCTCGTGGAATTTGAGACTATCAGACCAGGCACCAGCCAACGTCGCCCCGGGTCTGCAGTAGGTCGCCCCGGTTCAGCGGGAGGTCGTCCCAGTTCCCGAGCAAGCCGACCCGGTTCTTCATCGGGCCCTCGGCCCGTTTCATCAGCTGGGAAGCGGCCCATGACTTCGTCGGGTCGGAGACCTGGTACTTCGTCGGGTGCGCGGCCTGGCACTTCATCAGCGCGGCCTCGGACTGCGGCAAGCAGGCCTGCAACTTGGTACGACAGTCAGAATGCGATATCCCTAGTCGTTCGACCTGCGTTGGTGAAGGCAGGGAACAAGTCTGGCAATTCCTATGGTTCTCGGGTTACTCTCTCCAGGGCTTCTATATTTACAAACAAATCTGTGGAAGCGCATTGTGGGAACGGGAATTTACAGAACCAAACAAGTCCCAGGTCACTAAAGGAGGCGGGAAGAGGGCTTTCAAATCTAGCAACAGATGATAACAATGCAGAGAGCAATGGTTGCTGTTGTAATGTAATGTAAAGACGGTCTCAGTTAACGTAACATACAAATCCATTTAAAGTTAGAGTGTAGCTAACATAACGAATAGATCATCCTTTTGCTCAAAGCGCCTTCGCAAAATTCTTCACGTTATCTTCCCCAAACTACATTGTGAATGACCTGACCCATTCTATTGCCACGTGGCTCGCAATATGAATATCTATCGATGGACAAGTTGTTCTCATAGCGTTTGCTACTTTTGCCGCTGGCTCGCAAACCTAAACCCTCATAATTTTGGATGATGACGGCTACATGCCTCAGAGACACCAAGGCATGCTGCTCTACGGGCTGTTCTACTGTATGACACAGTTTCAAATATTTGGAGTTGAAAATTACTGCTTCATACCAAACCCTAGTCGGGTAAGCGATTAGCATTTTATGCCACCTAGCATGAAGATCTCTTAGGCATTCTTCATACCGCAACTTGCCTACCAATCGTTATTATCCCGGGGGTTAGAGCTCGAACTATGCGAGCCGAGAAAAAGTCTAAGAGTTGCACTGAATTTGGTTAGTATGATATGACTGATGCTGGCGATGGCATTTAATACGTTTCTAGCCCTGCCACTGGTTTTACTACAAAGCATGAATTACCTGATTGTTGTGATAGTGGGCCAGTTGTATTTGGGACGCCATATTTCTTTACGTTAGGGAAGAATTGGTTGAAATACCATTACTAAAGAGTGTATCCAGTACTGTTTGAGACAGTGCCCTCACCAAATCTCGTTTGTAAAGCTTTGAAGGAATCGGGCTTTTAATTTCTACTTATTTTGGCTACTATTTCCATATTCTCTCACGAATTTCCGCCTAGTTAGTTAAACATAGGGAGCCGCTATCCGATAAAGTCTAGCCGGGCGTTTTAGCGGCTCTTCCGAAATCTGAATCCCAAGCCCGGAAGTTTCCGTCTCGTTCTGATAATTTGACCCCCTCCCTCAGATGCCTTTCTACCTCTAGTAGTCTCTCAAGTGCCTTACTAGTTAATCTTAATATATCTTCCTCCCCCGCCATCCCGAATATGTGGAATTCTGGCTCAGGTGGGCAGTGATCCGAATACCATCACCACGGAAAATATATCCCTTCCGCTAGTGATTTTCAGCCTACTGTTATCGATAAGAGTCAGCCAATAGAATCACGGCTCAAGCGCACTTCCAGTACTGGAGGTTTGATATTCTGCACACGGCCTAACTTTCGTAGACCCACCAGCGGAAGGGATAAGGATATAGCAAAGCCCATTGGAGCCTGTATCTTGGATGTAGATACCGTCGAAGGATAGATGAGGTATTATGGGTTGACCAATTACAGAACATAGTTTTCCCGAGGCAGCGGAGGCACCATGGCATGCACAATCAGCGACAGGTAATGGTTAGCCGAAGCACTTTCTTCTAGCTAACCGATTAGCTTTAAGGTACATAATTTTAGCTACTATATAAGAATATATTAGTATTTTAATATTTTAAAAAGTTATTGTTATTGTGAATATATTTAAATAAATATTAATAAATATTAATAACGTTTTTAAATATACTGTGACGCTGTGCCCAGCTTTAACGCCGCCCACTCGACTAAAAGGTACAATGTTCAAACGTTGGTTGTTCAAACAGCGGGGATACATATCAACATCGTGGCATATATATATACATACAGTTGATAGGATTGGGAAACAAGCACCTCCGCAAAACGCTTTGGCCGGCATGAAATTAGGATAGTCGGTGATACTATGAGAACTGGAGCAACAGCAACCGGAAAATTTTCATAAAATGACTGGCAGTCTGGTGCAAAAACAAGGAGTTGTAAAAGGTTGTATTGTTACTTAGAGTCGAGGGAAGGTGTTATATACCCCTTTTCTCCTTAGAAATTACATAAGCCACGCCTTCCTTACGCGTATATAATTTTGCAATACGGTCGAGTTCGAATGTCGGAAGCTAGATAGAGATAGAGCTAGGTAGAGCCGGGGCATTAACTTTCCACCAGGGAAGTTCAGGTAGATAGCACATACACCGTGGTAAAGCTATCATGTGTTGTGGGCATGTTAGTGGCATTCACAAGGGCTTTCTGCGGTTACATGTATCGTACTTATATATATGTCCGTCGTATGCAACAACCCCACCTTATGGAGTCCTCACCACCATACCCTACGCCGCGCGTGACATCATCTGGGGGATTGATCAGTGGTCACTGGTTTTTGTAAGCCCTTGTTGTCTTCCTTAGAATATTTAGCGAGCCTTACATCTTGTTTTATCGTAGTTCGACTTGGTGCTTCATACTAACCTTAGAAATATTCTCCAAATCCCTAAGACACATGCGAATTTCACGAAATGCTATGCTAGTCTTCGCGCAGTTTATCAGTAGAAGTTTATTTATTCGACTGAGCAAATTCAATTCTAAAGTAAAGATAGCGCAAGACACCCCCTCAGCATACCGAAAGAAAACCGTTATCTTCGACACTCCCTACAGCGGCGTACCTACTGCCCTCTGTCGTCAAGCGTATTGTGCCCTGCCTACATGACAAAGTGTCTTACTAGATCATCATTAGCAACAACACGCCGCAGGCGATTTCCAGCCGCTTCCCCTCGTATCCTGAGATCGGACGACATGTTTCCGCAAGAGAGGATCTTTATCAGCATCCAGAACCATTTTGAGCAGTAATTACCCCAAAGGCAGCTGCGGCTTCATCCAGGCACAGCAACAGAGCTTGAACGCAAACGAACCGTCTCTACCTGCTTGGCGACCTGCGACACCGAGAAAACTGATCTCTACACTCTCGCCATCGCCACCAGCGCATCTGGGCCGCCCCCCCTTGATCTAAACCGGGATGACAGATTCCCACGAAGGAAGCAAACCACATCCCGGAAAGCACTGCCAACCGCCCAGAGCATCATCATTGCCAACGGAGATCCCGCAGACATCCAACCCGCCGACCAGCTCGGCGAACTCCTCAACCACCGCGCCAGGCCAGCTCAACCCAAAGCCAGCGCAGCCAGGGTCCGCATCACCGTCGTGAACGGCAGTCAAGGGATCCTGGCCACGCTCCGCCAGGCCCTCGCGAAAGCCGAGCCCGCAACGAGCACGAGCCCGAATACCGCTTTGATTTCCCATGACGCGTAACAAAGGGGGACGG
>KV749609.1:0-11333 GCA_001692915.1 Glonium stellatum
GCGGCTGCGGAGGCTTCGTAGGAGTACGTGGGCGCGCCGGAGGAGGGGTACATTGTTGTTGGTAGGGAGCTGTAGCCGATGTCGTAGCTGGTTGGGGGGTACCCGGTTGGTCTGCGCGCGTGGTTCAGTAAGTAACAGAAAACCGGCGTAAAAAAAAAAGTTATGGACGTATGACGTACGGTGGGTAGCTTGAGCTGTTCCCCGCTAGGGGGCCTATGTTTTGTCCTGCAATCGTGGGCTGTAGTGCCGGGTATGAGTAGCTGTGTGGTGGCGAGCCAAGAATTGATGATCCGTCGTTTGAGGATGCTGGGTAGCCTATCGGCCCCGGACTTGCTCTCATTGACCCCAGCGGTTGCTGGTATGGACTCCGTGGCACTTGAGTGGATTGATACGGTGGTATTACTGCTTGATCTGGTGTTCTATTCGGATGGCCCCGTAATGCTGGGCTTGCCGTATAAGTTGGTGCGTATGCGGACGAAGTCTGAGGTTGATGCTGCTGCTGTCGCGAACCCGAATAATGCTGCTGTTGGCCCAGAGAATAGTCTAAGAATACATTATCAGCCCCTCTGCAATGGGCTATCTTTTTTCAATGGGACAACTCCTTACTTTGGGACTCTAGCGGCGCTGGAGAGCCATAGTGCTCTAGAGAACCGTACTGTGATGGCACCATGAAGCCCAGTGTGCTGCGATTGACTTAGCAAAGCAATCTTTGGAGTTTTGAAGCTGTAGAAGCCCACCTCATATCTTGTATTTCTACTGATGGATTTGAATGGAGCTCAGACTCTGCTGAAAGGCGGAGGCTGAACTCTTCGCCAGGTGAATTTTCGTGTAATGAAGCTAAATGAGAAGAAAGAATGTCCGGTCCTGATGAAGATGAAATATCGTACTGGCCAGTTTCAGAGGTTCGGGATAAAGAGGACAGATTCGAGGTACGTTGATGGGATGAGGGAAAAGGTGGCAAATCTAGCGTTTGGGACAGAAGAAGGCTCGAATCAGCGTCCGGTCGCTCAGCAAATCCTACTGGGTCTGAGGTTGTGCCACGTGGAAAAGGCTCTAGGATCTCTGCAGCGGTCCAAACAGGATCTTGATCTTGATCCGTTAGAGAAGAGGAGGAGGAGATAGCTCGAGAAGACGATGACTGGGTGGCTGCACGCCTTGAACGTAAATTCCGAAGCTGTGGGATCTCTGGAGGTTGAACGGAAAGGTTTTGTTCGGCCCTGGATCTTAGTCTGCGTGAGATGGTGGAGGACTTTAAGGGTTTGGGAGACCGAGGGGTCATGGTCAACGTGAAGAGGAAAACATGAGAAATAAGAGCGCTAGTCGGGGGTATTCTTACACTCTGGGCTTCCTGGATTGGGATAATTTTGGATGGCTTTATAACAGCCTTATGAGTGACAGGCGGGAACTACGTAAGGCAGACTCGTCGCATAGATCAAGATTAGAGAATCCAGCCTGCGCCATGCCGGGGGGAGGTCTTGAGAACATATACATAGGGTATCTGAGCACAGTACTAGGAGATCCAACAGCATTTTCCCGGGAGTGCGGCTGGTAAGTGGTCGGTGCCTGAAGGATTTCAATCCCTGTTGGAGCAGACTGAGGAGAAGCGTGCGGGCCAGTTCCCGACCGTTTTTTAGGTCGTGCGCCAGAGTAGCATGCTACGCTTCTCTGCAGCGGGCTCTGCAGCGGGCCCATCAGAGCACGGGGACATCCAGATAGCAAAGTGATGGTCGAGGCCGTGCCTGGGAAGAGAGTATCGACGGGCGAGCTTTAGGCGCCCTGAAGGCCGCCAGCTGCCACGGCCTCTGCATTGCCGATCGTGAGCATTGCTTGCAGCATACCGCTCTTACGCCTGGGAGCTGCTGTGCGCGTGTACGCAGAAAATGGGCGGAGGGGGACAGAACAACCCAGACAGCCAGACAAGCCAGACAAGCCAGACAAGCCAGACAAGCCTACTCCGCGGGTCTTGGCCAATACCGCATTCGGGAGGCTCTGTGTTGGTGGCGTTTCCAGGGAGGAAAACGCCGGTCCATTATTGGCATCTCTCGCGCGTGATGAGCCCTACCAGGCGGGCATCGGTGGTTTCAAGAGGCCCTGTCGGATAACGGCTGCTTTTGCGTGCGAAAATAGGTGAGGCGGGTGGGCTGAAGGATTGGGGTCCCCCCCTCCAAGCCTCGCCGAGCACTCAAAGGCACCTCCGCTGCGCCACGGGCGATCTTTGTTTAGATAGGCTGGATGACAAGTCTGCAACAAGAACGGTCTGGCAATGCCATGTAGCTATTTTGGACACTTTTGACGACGACCGCAAGGCATTGGGCGCGAAGACGACAGGCGACGGGCCCGAAGCTCCATGTTGGATGCTGCTGCTTGCTTTGACTTTGATGCTCAGTGCTCCCAGAATGCTCGATGCTCGATGCTCAATGCTCGATGCCGAATGCGGGATGCTCGATGCTCGATGCTCGATGCTCGATGCTTCGATGCCTTGTTCACGATCCAGCCCAGCAACCCATTCAACCCAACAGCCCAGCGGCCCAGCAGCCGCACAACCCCCGTGGCCTGCTCTGTTTGCACAATGGACAATCGCGGTGGCCAACGGGGTGGCACGGTCCCGACGTGTCAGAGTTCTGGAAGAACGAAACATCGAGCTACGGAGGAGCACATCGACGGCCATACAGTGGAAGCAGGGGCAGCAGGGGCAGCGGGGGCAGCAAGGGCAGCAAGGGCGGCAGTCACACAATGCGAAGGCACGAGAGGAACTTGGAGGGGGGAGGGAGGTGGTGTGTGGGTAGGGGGGTAGTGGAGGTGAGATTTTCCAGAACACCCGCCAGAAGGCTTGATGCTTGCAGGCACATAACGTAGGGTAGAGACAGAAGACGGTGAGGTTCTGTGCCTGGGAGCGGTCGCTTCTGCACTGCACAACACCTAGACCGACGCACAGCAGCCTCGCAGCTTAGGATGAGACCGTCGGGCCTAATCTCCGCCCGTGAGCCGGACATCGAGGTGCTCTTGTTCTTCCGCCGGCCACGGACTCGGGTTAAGCAGAGCAGGCGGTGGTCGAGCAGCGATGGGTTGGTGGTGGGTTCATGCATCAACCCCCGCACTCGCACGTCGACTGCCCGTATGGCCCGTCTAGCACGTCCTGGCACGTACTGGGACGCGATGCCGAAATAATTGTCAGCAAGCCGCAAGAGGTAGGTGACGAGAGTGAGTTGAGTGACGGGAGTGACGGTGGTTGTCGCTCGTTGAAGCGATTGGCTGAAGCCACACCGTCCCTGAACCAGCGCTGGGACCGCCTGATGCTGCCAGCTACCTGCGCCATCGTCTGATTTCCACGACTTCCATGGTCCTCGTGGAGATGAGCAGACCCGCCCACTCGGATCGACCACTGTCAGACAGGCCTTTGATGCTAGCAAACGTTAACAGGCCTTGACAACCATGCCACTCCATGCCACTCCATGCCACTGCATGCCTGCAACACCGCTGTCCCCGAACGGACTGACCTCCCAGCCTGCGAGGAGGGGTCCAAAGGTGACCAGCCAGTGGCCGGCGACCAGCGGCCTACGCACGCAACCTTGGCCCTATATCGAGTTTGGGGAGCTAGTCTAGAGGCCCAGTATGAGGATCCAGTATCGACCACCCAGCAAAGCACCCAGCAAAGCACGCAGTATGCACTCACGCACTCACGCATTCACGCACTCACGCACTCACGCACTCACGGACAAACAACGGCACTTTCGCTGCTACATGTGAACCTTTGTCCCGAAACCCCATGCTTGAAGCCATACCTGAACCTATACCAGATGCTATACCTGAGGCTTTTACCTGAAGCTGCCGAGCCTATTGGCATCTAATCTCGGTGCTTTTCAGGACTATCACGGTTACGAGCGGGCAAGCCTCGAAGTTGCGCGACGCTGCATTGCACTGTTCTGCACCGCTCTGCACCGCACTTACTACGTACACTGCACTGCTCTCTCGCGATGCCGGGGAAAACCCAACTGGCCGGGGAGATTCTCAAGCTTCGCAGGGCTTGCCAAGTCGCCGTGGGCTGTCTCGAGACGAGTCATAATTCGCCTAATGGGTGGCGGAATGGGCGTCACGACCTTCACGATCCCGGAGGGCTGATCAAAGGCGTGTCGTGATCGCTTGCTCTGACGTAGCCTACCCCACAGATGATTCATCTCCCACATGCCCTGGGTGAGAGGCAAAGGGGCCGGAGTATGAGCACTGCGGGCGTGCGGTGGGCGCTCGATGGTTGCGCGATGGGCCGCCGTGCGGTTGCTTAGGTCGCTGTAAGGTGCTGGAAGCGTCGTAAGGCCGGCTCCCACGTGCAGATTGGGAAGCTCCAAGACGAGGGATATCTCAATGCAGCGAAACGAGACTTGTCGTCCGTGGGTGCGGCGTGGGTGAGCGGGCCTGGGGGGGGGCGGGAGAGACGGTGAACGAAGGATCACAAGTTGCAGCGGGAGCATTTTTGACGGGCGGGAAGCCAGGAGCTTGACCGCAATCCACTTGCCCGGCCGCACAAATGCTGAAAACCCCATCATTTCTCACCGACGGTTAGTGACTGCAACAACAATAGAATGCTTTTTAGGCCATGCACCCCCGCCAATCCCTTTCGTATCGGCCAACGCACCCTCAGAAATTGAGAATCGCCGACCTCGTTAGGACCAGCGCCTCTAAATTCCAGGGTTGTGGGGGCGGCCCTACTGAGAGAGACTAATGGATCGAACTGGGCCCCGTCACTGCTAGTCATCCTTCAGCTTTCGCCCATAGCCCTGGTTCTTGGACACATCTCCCCCCCATCGCCAGATTCAATCTCAAAATCTCACTCCAAGCCACAGCAACCATTCTCGCTGACCATTCGTGCTCACCACTCGCAATTGTATGTGCTGACCAACTCCTTTCATCTCTGCCGAGGTCTTCCTGCACTTCCGGGCCCTGCTGCTACTCCTCTCTGCTGCTGCTGCTGCTGCTGCCCCTCTCTAGTCTTCTCACGTTATGCTGAAGCGATTAAGCTCGAAGCGCGCGTGGTCTCGGAAGGCAATTGAATTTCGGCGACACCGAAAGATGGCTTCTGTTCTTTGGACAATGGCTGCATTTCATGCCGTGCAGAGCACAGCCACCAGCGAAATAAGCGCGGCAGATCCCGCTGATGGCTAATGTTAGGGCATCGCAGTCATCCTTAGAACTTCTAATTCGAAGGCAGAGAAGGATCGCCAGGCCAGGCTGTGTCTGATCAATAGCCTCGAGATATGACCACAGCACCTACTCTGTAAAACTGTTCGCCAAGTCCAATAATATCTTTCAAAGAGATTGCGAGTCTGCCTCGCTTTGTCCGAAAATATCCTCGTGATATAAGAATTTGCCACCAGGGGTTTCTCGCAGAGCTCTCCGCTTTTGTAAAAAATAATATTATCTGGTGCCATCGAGATACCCGTCATGGGGAACCTTGAATGTAATGCTGATGCCCCTAGGCCGAACCGTTCCCCACGGCCTCACCGAAAGACTATGTCGATCACGAAAACCATTTTCTCCCAACGGACAACTATGATATAACTACCGTTTTTCGTCTCACCCGGACGAATTCCGCGCCCTTCAATTCGGCATCGCCTTGAGCGCGTGGCGGAAAATACTTACCAGCTCCTCCGTGTCTTCAAGACCGACACTGAAGCGCACTAAATTTGCCTCCACTCCGAACGAAGCGGCCTGGCCAGTGTTAGAAGCGCTCGCAAAACCGCAATAACTCGGAAGACTTACCCAATCCAGCTCTGTATAATGCGCCAGAATTACATATGGCGAGCTGGCGTCAGATTAGCCTCTAGGACGATCCCAGATCGACTTGCAGTGATCATCAGCGTATTCTACGAACCTTAAAGTGAAATTTGTTCCTAGACTAGGTCCTTTGGCAGTGTCGAGGCTGTCAAAAAACGCCACGGCATCAGCAGTAGAATAGAACGTCGCTGATAGTAGCCCGCCGTAGCCCCCATTAGGAGTACGGCACTGGTCGTAAAAAGGCCGCGTGGGGCTGTACTTCGGATAGTTGACTTGCTTCACTATTCAAACTTATCAGATAAAAAAAATTCACTATCAGTTGGGAGTGGATGCTGCCATACCACGTGGGTGTGTTCGTAAGACGTCGCAAATAGCTTCCGCATTGGTGTTTATGCGCTCAATGCGTGGGACGAAGTCTCGACTATTTCGCTCAAGGAATACACTATCTTCTGCCCAGTGGTTATCCTCGTAATCCGCCACCCACGTTTGCTTTAGAACGTTGTAGTAACGTCCATTAGGGTTTAAGACGGCGCTGTTACGGTGAGCTAATTAATTACTACATGGGATGGCACACTTACCTTCCACCCATCACATTACTATCTCCACTGAAAACCTTTGTGAGGCTGCTAACTACCACATCTGCATAAGGCAGAACATTAACATTCAGGAAGTTGCCCACGGTTTCGTCAATTACTACCGCAAAATCGTACTTGTCGGCTAGATCTCGAATGCGGCGTAAATCAGGCGACTTGAGAAGCGGGTTACCAGGAAATTCGGTAAACAGAGCGAGATACTTCTCGCCCCTTTCTAGCCTCTTTTCAAGATCGTCAAGGTCCTCAGAAGATCCAAACCCATAGAACAAACAGCCCGGACCAAACTTTTCTAAGATTTTAAGCGTGTCTATGTACGGAAAGCTGCAGTGTATTAGTGAGATTCTCTACTGAACTAGGCAACTTCTCTGACCCATAATTAATACTCTTGAGCTGTCCTCTCGTAGCCATTAAGTTCCTGTGGCTGTTGAATATCGAACTCATACCAGTTGGGTACAAGTATACATCATCTTCGGAAAAACCTGCGACTTTCCTCGACCTTTCATGGTCTTTCTCCAAAGTTAAAGCCTCGGCCAATCCAACGTTGGCTGTCAATGAGCCAGCAATGCGTCGCCTAATGGCTAGTTTGGCGTTCGAGGTGAGCGATAGATCTAGGTTTCTTCCAAATCGTTCCTCTACAAATTGAGTGGGCTCTTGAACCTCGGCGGTTCCGTTGGGTGTCTCGGGACTGGGACTTTTGGTGACGGGAGGATGACCAGTAATATCTATAGATGTTTTCTTTTGATATCGTTTCGGACCCTTGCACATCCGTGGGGTCTCTTCTCGCCTTTTGCTGTCTATCAAGATACCTTTACTAAACAGATTGTGGCAATACTCGGCCCGCCGACTGGAGACGCCGTCGCCTGAATGTTGCCAAAAAGCTTTAGCAATCTTGAAGTACTCGCCTGGGAAGATCACCGCCGAGATATTTGGCGGCACCTCCTCCACAACCCCAGATTGAGTTTTCTCCACACTAGGAACGAGATCAATGATCTGCACTTGCTGCAAACCTAGCTCAGGGGCTTGATTATGCAAGAAGTCGATGCAGCGGGTGGCAACAGCGTGGGATGGAAAGAGCATCGCCCGTTCGCCGGGACGGCCGTAACCCTCGACTACCGCAGCTGCGAAACTTTCAATAGACTTGTGGATGAAGAACCTTCGTGCCCGCACGTGTTAGTAGACATGCGCATGGGCGCAGATGCTTCCGGCGCACCTTGGATAGCCAGTTTTCATTTTGCTGAGTACCCACTCCTGCCCCTCCTCATAACCCACATTGGCGCTCCATGTGGGCAGCGATACGCTTACAGCCTGCCCATAAAAGTCAGTTTGCAGCGAGTAGTGGAGTCCTGAAGTGACTCACGTGCGCTGTTAAGGGTGGGATGGTCTCGCCCACGTCGTTCTCGGGGTCAATAATTCGAACCGTCATGATATCTTTACTGTAGTTTAGAAGCTAGTTAGACTTGTGTCAACGGTTTAAGTATATGAAAAAACCTTTCGTAATAACTCCGCAGTTAAGACCAATTGGTTGCCACTCCGGCGACCGTCCGCGAGTCCGATGTTCGGCTGGGTGAAAATTTAGAGTTATCGATAAGGCGTCCAGTGCAAGCCACGCGAAGCACGGCCCTAAACAATGAGAAAATTTACTGCTTGTCAGTTTCGCGCAACCTCGAATCAAGCTATTGTAATAACATGGCACCGCCCGCCGCTAAGAGAAGGAAGCTGAGCCATAGCGATAGCAGTGAGGAGGACGCGTCATCTTTTTCGGACAGCGATCTTAATGCTGCAAATGGAGCTGCGGAGGATTTCGACGGTGCCAGCTCTGGCGGAGATGACGACTCAATGGAGGACGTAGAAGACGTTGAAGGGGGGCAATCAGTGGCCAGTGAAGATGAAGAGGATGAATTAAATGAGGATGATGTGTCAGAGAGTGAGGAAGAGGAGCAAGTAAACACCAAGCCGACGAAGCCATCCCAAGCAAAGAGAGACCAAAAGACAAGCAGGAGAAGAGACGAGATACCCCAGGATGGAGTGTACACTGCCGAAGTCTACAAGTCAAACATGTTCAAATTGCAAGTCGACGAGCTCTTAGAGCAGGTCAGGCCGAAGTATGGCAAGAAGGAAGCTCCAGCGGAGAATGCGATGCGGACACTCAAAGCTATCATTGAACAAATACCGAGTCGCGAGCCTTTGCCAGTACGTTCAAGGACTTACAAGGCCCCTTATATACATTCTTACTAACCAGAATGCTGCTAGGTCCATGATGCGGAAAAATCACTTCTCAAATCCAGCAAAGTTGCGATACCGTTCCCACACCCTCGACCTCCGCGAGATGCCCAATACAAGCTTCAATATGCTAAACCCGCGAGTATAAATGCGACAGGGAGCTATCCGTTGAAGATAGCTACCAGAACAGGCGAAGATCTGGTAATTGATTTGGTCGTGACGATGCCAATGGTAATATCCCAATCCTCCGCTGAGCTAAGAAATATGCTAATAGTGCTCAGTCTCTGTTCCAAGAGAAAGACTATCTCAATTATCGATACTTCTATAAACGAGCATATTATCTGGCCTGTATAGCAGCTGGCATCAAGGATTCAAAGGAACATAAATTCAAGATAGTATTTGATTGTCTTAACGGTAACTATTTACAGCCGATTATAGTTGTGAACCCAAGCGGAGGTGAGCGTGTCCACTAAATATCTTCGAGTTTCTTTACTAAGATTTATTTTAGACGGAGGCCCAGACGACTTTTCGAGTTCTAAGTGTCGCATTCAAATCATCCCTATCGCTGTAGATAAGGCATTTCTAGCTGAGAAGCTGCTTCCGGAGAAGAATTGCGTACGCCCGAAGGACGCGGAAGAGAACAGTTCGTCTACGAAGCTGACGCCAACGCCGTTTTATAATGCAACCTTACAAGCCGACTGCTCTGTCACAGCATACCTGAAATTACTTCATGCAGCATCAAGTCAGTGTGATGCTTACAAGGATGCCTGTCTACTAGGGCGTATATGGCTTCGCCAACGTGGATTCAACAGCCAGATCAGAAAGGGTGGTTTCGGAAACTTCGAATGGGCCGCTATAATGGCCGTTCTTTTGCAAAGCAATCCAGGCGCTGGGGTACCACTTCTATCTGCTGGCTATAGCAGTTACCAACTTTTCAAAGCCACTCTCCAGTTCCTCGCAAACCGGGATCTCACAAAGACCCCATTCTTGTTTCAGGTGAAGGATGTTGGCATTCCTAAAAGCGAAGGCAACCCAGTTTTCTTTGATGGGCTTCGAAACCTAAATATCTTGTTCAAAATGTCGCCTTGGTCATACAAACTACTACGGCAAGAGGCAGATATGGCTGTCAAAATGCTTGCAGACTCAACGTTTGATCAGTTTGAGCCTACTTTCATCGTCAAGGCTGATCCACTGCTTTACCGGCACGATGGTATCATTGATATCCCGTTTTCTTCATTAAAATATGATTTCAATGACGGAGAGTTCCACCAGAAGCTCTTGCAAACCTGCCGGAAGTTATACAGCGCCCTCGTTCGTGGACTAGGGGACAGAGTCACCTCAGTCTCTATCGTTCTACCTGAAGAAGCCAGCTGGCAAGTTGGCTCTGCTAAACCGTCAGAGGATCGAGAGGGACGCATTCTCGTTGGTTTTATTACCGACCCTGCCAATGTTGCGCGGACAGTTGACCATGGACCTCCAGCGGAGAATAAAAAAGAGGCAGCATCTTTCCGGCAGTTCTGGGGTGAGAAAGCCGAATTAAGGCGTTTTAAGGATGGTAGCATCCTAGAAAGCACTGTTTGGTCCCTAAAAGAGGGAGGTGAATCTATTCTCGGACAGATCGTCAAGCACCTTCTTCGACGACATATCAGTGTAGAAGTTGCAGACAACTCAGTGATCCTTGCTGACCAGTTCGCCCGCCTTCTTCCTTCTAGACAGCTCGCCGGGCAGTCTGGCACAGCTCCATTCCTTCCACTCATGAACGCTTTCTCGGCTCTTGAAAAGGAAATTCGAGGCTTGGATGGCTTACCTCTTCAAATCAGACATATCCTCACCGCTGACCCTCAGCTTCGCTACTCCTCAATCAGCGTCCCGTCTGCCAATCCCGGTAAGAATATGGCCCAGCCAGCCTCCATAATCGTCCAATTCGAAGGTTCTGGTCGCTGGCCCGACGACCTTGGCGCCATTCAGCGCACCAAGATCGCTTTCCTCCTTAAAATCTCCTCTCTTCTCTCTGAGAGCAATACGGAGATTACATCACGCGTCGGGCTTGAAAATCCCTCTCAGCCGTATCAAAATCAGTCATTCCTAGACATCACCACGCCCTTAGGGCCCGCCTTCCGCCTCCGCATCCACCATGACCGTGAAGCCACACTTCTAGAGCGCAAGCTCAAGGACAAAGCACTGGATGGACCGAGCCGCGAAGCTGCTGCCCTCGCCCTCGCAGCGTACAAACGCGACTTCCTCCACATACCAGCGCACACACAAGCCATGCAATTCCTCTGTACCCGCTTCCCTGCGCTCTCGCCCACCCTCCGCCTCGTCAAGAAATGGTTCGCGTCGCACCTCCTAACCCCGCACTTCGCCCCCGAACTAATCGAGCTCCTCGTCGCGCGCACCTTCCTCCAGCCACACCCGTGGACCGCGCCCGCCAGCCCCAGCACCGGCCTCCTGCGCACCCTGCTCTTCCTCAGCCGCTGGGACTGGCGCCACGTCCCGCTGATCGTCGACCTGAGCAGCGACAACAGCGACAGCAGCGCGCGCATGACGCCGGAGCAGCTAGCAGACACGACGACTCGCTTCGACGCCTGGCGCCGCATCGACCCCGCCCTCAACCGCCTCGTCCTCTTCGCCGCCTCCAGCCTCGCCCCGGACGGCGCCACCTGGACCGACCGCGCCCGCCCCGCCCGCGTCGTCGCAGCCCGCATGACGGCGCTCGCGCGCGCCGCGGTGGCCGTTGCGAGAGAGTGGGAT
>KV749615.1:0-16707 GCA_001692915.1 Glonium stellatum
GGGTTGTTGGGTGGTGGTGGTGAAGTCGGTTGGGAGCGGTGGGGAGCGGTGGAGGTCGGGATAGACGTGGACGGGGGTTTGGTAGAGCGGTGGTTGGTGGGTCGTGTGCAGCGGGCTGGTGATGTGAGGTTGCTGTTGCGCGGTGCCGTACATCTGCGCTGAGATCGAGCCCATGGCCATCATGGCCGTGTGGTTGCGCTTTTTGCGTGCGCGTTGGGCGGACACGGCGTCCCGGAATGTGCTGAGGATGTAAAGGAGGCGGCTGGCTTGCTGGTCGCTTTCGGCGCAGTATGCCATTACTTCGACCGCGTTGAGGATGCATTGGTCTGCTGCTAGGTTTGTGTAAAGGGAGGCGAATTCGTTGGCAAGAATGACTAATGTCGCAGCAAAGAGGAAGTAGATTACCGTGGGGTTGCGGCGCGGCAGGTATCCTGCCTCGAATGCGTTTTGGACGAGCACAATGGTATGCGTTGATGCGATCACGCAAGCCTCGCTGAATTTCTCCATACGGCTGTAAGTACGACTTGGGCGTATACCGGTCGTATTTTGCGTGACTTGCTTTTGCGTTTCGGCATTCAGGATAAACAGAAAGAACGGCCGAGTGAGCAACACAATAGAATGGCAGTAAAATAAGTTGACGTGCAGAATTGCGACTCCCTGGCTGGGGGTTGCGGTGGCTGCTTGACGCCAGTGCAAGCTTGGTGCTAGAGCTTTCGGCCAGAGCTTGCAGATATCAGCGATTTCTTGCGCAAGACGCGTGCTGATTTTGCGCTGCTGGTAGACGCGCTTCAGGATGGTACCTATGACAGAACAGCTACGGACGGCGGCTTCGAGGGCGAAGGCACCTGTTTGACTGAAGGTAGAGGTGGAAGGGAATGCGGCATTGTAACCGAACGCGTCCGTATCGCCATGAGGATTAGGAGGGCGCAGACTATTGCCACTGCAGTCATCTTCAGATATAGCAGTCGGCCGGCCAAGGGAGCAGGAGAGGAACCGATCTAGAACGAAGAGTGACCGCCAGAGGTTTCGGCGCGCAGCTTGCTCGTCAGGGCTGAAGATGACCATTGTTTCCTCACGATGCAATCCCAGAGCGTACGCCGACCGAACAGCCATCCCAAGTAAAGCAAAAGATGTGTTCCTCTTGGATTTTGCTAGCATGTACACAGACATCAGCAGTAAGGCCTGAACGGACCAGAAGTCTGCATCCTCAAACCCGGTCATCGGATCGTTGAGACTCTTGGCATTGAGGTAGAAAACCTCCGCTCTGTCAAGGTGCTCGCTTCGCAATTTTCCAACCGTTACTGCTTCGTTGCTTCCTACCCGTGGCGTAGCGAGCATAAGGCCAATGGCAAAGACAAGATTCAGTAGGCAGAGCCATGAAGGCTCTGTTGAGAGCGGGTCAGAATAACAACGCTCCAGTTCTGCAAGGAAAATTTGCCGTTCAAAGACCTGTAGGAAGCCATGTGTATTGATGAAAAATGCATCGACCAAAATAATTGCAGTCCTCTTGTCGGGTAGTAGGTGGGTGTATCGTGCGCTAGACGGAAGTGAGAATTGACCTTCTATGATTTTGTGCCTCCGCGGGTCGTTTGTAAAAGTTGACGGTCCCGCAACGTTCTCTACCATCATCCGCAAAAGCTGCAGAAATGATAGGGTTGCTGAGTCGCCAACATATACTGGAGTCACATGTCAGTCATGTGTCGGTCATTGTGGACAAACGGCCTTGAAGTGTTAGAGGAAGGTTATGCAAGGAATAGTGCAAAGCAATCAAAACCCCAAAGATACATCCAAAGATACATCTAAACGTAAAACTGTTTCGTAATGTAAATTGATTGACTTACGTAGCCTGCCGGTGGGGTCTTGGAGCATCCGTGTCTGTGTATAGACTACAGCCTCTTCATCTTGTCCGCTTTGACTTGTACCACGTGACATGAGCGTCGATTGCTCTTCGGCGGGTGGACCTGCCGCAAATTGCTGTAGAGACCTTGCAGCAGCTTCCATGGTATTGCCTTCATCTGCAGGCTTGCGTGCATCTTCTTGTTTGTGTTCTATAGCCTCGAGACGGACGCTGGCGTCTGGTGCTGTAAAACTTCCTCGAGTTTGCTTTAAAGGGGACATGGGAGTGTGATGCGATTGCGGTGAAAGAGACGTGTGCCCATTGAAGGAAGCATCCGCCGTGGAGCCATTTCCGATATGGGAAATATCGTGGTCTTGATCGGTCTCTCCATTCTCAAGCATCCGTCTCTTCGCCGAGGAGCCTTCAGATGGCGAAGGTGCATCTCGTTCGGAGTAGATGCAGGTGAATTTGCGCTGTATACCGATGGGTGAGTCTTAATGGAGCAGGAGAAACACAAGTAAGAAAGATTACCTTTTCGCAGGTATTACATGGGCATAGACCGTTACACTTTAGAATACCGTTAGTTTTGTACGCTCGGAATTGCCGCAAAGTCGCGGGCACGCAGGAGGTTCAATGCGGCTGAAACAATATATGTTCGGAATGTCCGGGGGGGGTTTATATTGCAGACCTTGTTACAGCTACTAGACGAAGCAAGACAGGATGGAAGCATCAACGAGACGGATGGAGCAAACAAACACACGCACGGTCATTCTGCCCCCAAGGCTACAAGATCAATTCCGCCACATGTGGGATACGATGCATTTAATACGAAGGGCAAAAAGCAAGTGCCCACGGATGCTCTACTCATGTTGAGTTCATGGCGAGTGCAAGGATCAGGTTGTCGGATTGGCAGGTTAAACGGTCCAAGGAAGATGGAAAAGAACTTGCCTTTTGCTTTCTCCGCTTGCAGCTCTCACAAGCCTGAGCGGTGCGCTGCCTCTGGTCTGGTGGAACCTTCGGTCGGGTCATGGCCGAAGGTATTACGCAGCAGATGTTCTATAGGTGATAATGGTGGAGGGTCCTGGTCGAGCTTCGGATGCAGGCAGTAGGCGATTGAGAGATGGAGCAGTAAGCGTCGGATGCGGGAATGATGATGATTGTAGCGAGAAATGCGGCTGCACTGCGGCAGTCGCCCTGCACGGGACCTGCCACTCACCAACACTCTACCTAGTCTACTACCTGGTCTACTACCTGGTCTACTACCTAGTCTACTATCTAGTCTACCATCTGGAGCCAATCTGGAGCCGGTCTAGAGACGGCCTAGAGACGGCCTAAAGTTGGCCTAAGGCTGGCCTTGATATTGGCTTCCGCTTTGCAAAGCTGCTGGCCGTGGATAAATGCAGCTGCGGATTGACGGTGCAGCGGGCGCGGCGGCTGTCGCTGCTGTCGCTGCTGTCGCTGGGGGGGAGGGTTCGCTGGGGGGGCTCGCTGGGTTCGCTGGGTTCGCTGGGCACTCGCTGGGTCTCGCTGGGTCTCGCTGGGTTTTTGTCGGGAGTGGTTTCGCGTGGCGGCGTCCGTTGGCTCGGAAGCTGCACCCTTTTCTCGACATTCCGTCTCTCGTTCCTCCAACCCAAACACCATCTTCCCTCGTACTTGTAATCATTCTGACAGCCAGACCCGCTGCTGTCATCCCGCTGCCACCATCCCGCTCCTACTTAGCCCACCAGTCCCACACCAGATCACCACTCGGGTAGTGCTTTGCTAGTCTCCGGCAATGTATATAATCTATGAGAACTACCCGGGCCTGCCTCCGCCGGCTTATGGGAATATTGCTTTATCCCTGATGCTGAATTCCTTTGCTGGCCTTGATATCTTGCTTTTCTCTGCTTCGCTTGAGTCTGACCCTTTGCATTGCTGAAAAGAACGAAGACTGGTGGCTGCGAACATAATGGTCACCCCTAACCCAGAGAATGACCACCACAATTCCCATCATGGAATAACCACCACTAATGGAATTAACCCTCCCCAATATTCCATGCTGGATGAGACCCGGAACTCTCTGCAAGTTTTGCTCCAGCTTGCAAAAGGCCAGATACCGCAGGAATGTTATCCCCTCATCACCAGTGTCGACTTTACTACCGCCAATACGGGGAGTCCGTACTTCCCCAGTCCCTTTAAGCAAACGGAAGCAACGTCCGCTCTCAAGGCAGTCGAGGCTGGAGTGGCAGCGGCAATAGCAGACCTTGCTTATGGCGAGCAGAAGCGGAAGATGGTTGTGGACTTGGAACGAGCATCGGCCTTCCTGTTCTCTACATATCTTGCGACAGTCGGCGGCATGAACAAAGCACATCCTAACGTTAAGACACTACTCAAGGGTAAGGCATATTCGAGACATGCAAAGCAACATTGGTTGACCCTCTTCAAGACACCGATCTTCTCGCAGCTCAGTCCATCCTTTATCGCAGGCTTTCAGCGAATCTCTACGAAACCAAGAATCCTGGCGAATACTTTCATCTGCACGGGTCGCTAGAAGCCACAGCTGCATTAAACATGATCGGACTGGACGGGCATCGTCCAGACATGACCGACTACCGTCAGTGCATTAAGCTCATCGAGGATCATGTGAAGCAGTATAGCGCCAAGGAGTTAGAGCAGATGAACGCAGACCTGAAGCAGGCGGGTGTTACCTGCCTAAAGTGGGATGAGTTCAAGGAAACAAATCATGTAATACTCCGTGAAAGCTCTTGGGCATATGTTCCCGGTGTCATCTGACGCTGTATTAGGGTAAACGTCTCATTCAGGAGCCTCCGTGGAGAGTCGATACCTTGGAGACAACTTCCCCTCCAGTGCCGTTCCCGTGCGCTCCATCAAAGGCACCGAAGCCACAAATATTGTCTGGTATTCGTGTCCTGGAGCTTTGCCGCATCATCGCCGGCCCTGCAATGGGTCGTGGTCTTGCAGAGTATGGTGCTGACGTAATTAAGATTACTTCCCCAAGCCTCAGCGATGTCCCATTCTTCCAAGTCGATGGCAACCTGGGAAAGCATGCCGCAGAACTCAACCTACGTGAACCCCGAGATCGTCAGATCTTCGAGGACCTGCTGCAGTCCGCCGACGTGATCCTCGACGGCTACCGTCCCAAGTCGCTTGAACGCCTTGGATATGGTCATGAGCAGATAGTAGAACTTACTAAGCACCGGCAGCGCGGTATTGTCTATGTCGCTGAAGATTGCTTCGGGCACGTTGGCGAATGGGCTGAGCGCCCAGGCTGGCAACAGATTGCAGACTGCGTGACGGGAGTAGCGTGGTATCAAGGGCTAAGCATGGGCTTGAATGAGCCTGTCGTGCCTCCATTTCCCATGAGTGACTATGGGACTGGGTGTATGGGCACAATCGCGGCGCTCGTAGGCCTTTACAAGCGCGCGAAGCATGGAGGAAGTTACTGGGGCAAGACGTCATTGTGTCAGTACGACATATATTTACTCCAGCTCGGCCTGTATCCTTCTGAGATGATGGCTCAGCTTAGACAGGCGCATGACCCAGAGTTCTTTGAGCTAAGGCATCATGATTCCGTAGACGAAGTTGGGAAGAGGGCGCTGAAGACAATGCGGAGGGTACATCCCGAGCTGTTCGAGGATAGACACATGCAGGAATGCTATAGTAGGGGATTCCGTGCTTCTGTTAAGGCTGCTAGGCCGGTTGTAGATGTTGAGGGGACTTGGAACGGATTCTTGAGATCAAGTAGGCCGAATGGATTCGACCAGCCTACTTGGGAGAATTGGGAGGTAGATGAAGGAATGCTTGTAGAATAGGCTGTAGATGAAGCTAGACATTTTCGGTCCTAAATGGCTTTATTTTGGGGTTTAAATCGTTAATCAAAATGCTGTAGTTGTGTTATGGGATGTTTAGATTGTGATTTTGGGCCCTGTGGCTAATAGTGGCTTGATTGGTGGCTATGCGAAGCTAGAAACGTGTAACGAACGCAGCTTGAAAGTAACTACGCCCTCTTGCCTCTTCTTCTGATACACGCTGCAATGAAAGCCGTGTTTCTCCCTTGAGGCTATCTTAAAGGCTTTGAACTCTCATGGCTGAAGCCCAACAGCTATCCGTTGCTCATTGCGTCTTGCTCGCTGTCCATTACGCCACGGAGTCAAACGTCATCGCGCTGCGCACACTGACAGCTTCCAGGCAGGACGCCTTCGATCCTGAACTCACACTTCGGATCATCCTTACCTATCTTCCCGAAAGCGCTGAGCCATCCTCTTACACTACTTACATCCACGAATTCGCGGCCAGGATAAATTTGGACGAGCGGGAGAATGATGTCTCTCTCGACGTATCGCCCGTGAAGGAGCTGTCTGATACACAGGCTCGTAAAAAACTACACAAGTTGCACCTACTGCCATTGGTGCATCGTTCATGCCCTCCTGATTCTCTACACGATCCTCTTACACTTTTTCTTATTCATCGGGCGCATCGCATTGACCAAGAGACTGGCCTATTAGACTTTGTCCCTCAGCTCGTTGTGCCTTTTCTTAGCCAGTCTGAGTATCTGAGAACTTGGTTCATATCGACAGCTTTACCCCTTCTCCGGCTTGGGTATGAATATTATCCACAAACGTCAATTCCTTCCCTAGAAGCTTTTGATCGGCTCAATGAAACAAAGGCCGTTGAGACCCTCCTCTCCAACCACGAGCAGTCACAACATGACATTAGAACCGAGACAGATACTATAGGCCGAGATATTAGAGGGCTAATAGGGCCATGGATGTATGGACATAATGAGAGGAAAAGGAGAAAGTTAAACAAAGCTCGGCGACAGTCTGTTGTGGACGGCGGGCACGAACGTAGTCAGGGAGACAGTTTGGATGGCGCTTCTACATCCCATGAACTAGGCACAAATGAAGACTGGGATTGTCTTTTTACTTGGCTTATACGCACTGCGTCGAAGAATTTTCCGCTCGTCATTAGTGCTATAAGAAACTGGGACGGTCCAGGAGACGTTGATTTGGGAGGTTATGAGAACGGGCATGAATACCTCAGTGAGGAGCTCCAAGGCACTCTCGAACTGAGATATGCGCAGTCAGCGTTAGCCAGTGTGTATGCGGTTGATGCTGACGCTCAGGACACGATCGAAGGTGCTCATAGTCTTTTAGTTCGATTGGCAAACCTCCTGGATTTTGAAACACCGCCAGATCTTACAACTAATATCGATCTATTCCCAAAATTTAATTCATCAAACTTGCCTGAAATATCTACAGCCATTCTCCAGCCAGAGACCCTTCTGCAACCCGATAATCCGCTCACAAGACCTGAACTTCAGACTTTCCAAATACTCCAAATGTTGGTCTACTCCGCATATCTCCTAGCAGGCCTACATCATACTGCTTCGATAAAGAGTGTAGCGAAGCTTCGTTTTAATAGCGACAGCGAAGAACAGTTTTCACTACTACAGAAGATGCTGCATGCGTTAGCTTCGGGACCGAGAAAGAGTGATGAACAGTGGGCGTCCATTCGAGATAGGCTAATATGGCTGTGGGCCTGGGGAATGGATATGAATGAAACCACGTCTCACGGTTTCGGAGTATTTGGGAAGATTGAAAGGAGTCTATTTGAGAGTGAGATACTCAAAGCTCTTTTAGAAGGTAACCGTAAGTCGCATTATATTTTATATAATCATTAGGCCACATTACTCTTACTTGAAATTCTTGAGTAAGAGACAGCTACAAACTGCTGACTTACACGATATTTTTCACAGATTATACTCTGGCTGTCAGAATGTATCTCCAATCTCCCGAGCAGCATCATCATTTATCTATGGACAATATCGAAAAAGTAGTATTAGCATCAGCAATGCAACACTACGATAATGCTAGCAATGGAAACCGAACAAGGGGTGGCATGAAGAAAGCTTCAGACATGTAGGTCACCTTCACTAACAACTGCTACTAAGCCAACTCCCGAGCAACTGAAATGGGTCTAGGCTTTTATCTATAGACATTACGTGTTGTGCTAATTCCTATACAGAATTTCTACATTTAGCCCCTACTTTCCCACGTCTGTTGCCTTCCGCCGCAGTAAGGCCCTTCTCTCCGCCACACATGCTCTATCTTTCTACTCTCTCACGCTTCAACATGGCGTTCCCTTTCAGCCCGTAAACATCCGTGTCAGCACCGATCCGCTATCCCTACTCGAGCGGGTGCTTGACCAGAATCCGAGGAGCTATACTCATCTTGACGATCTCATTTCGATTGGCCAGAACCTTGTAATATCATCCCCTAGTAGTATAGGTGATGAAGCTTCAGATCTATCTGCAGAGCTACTCCCGGCCGATTTAGAACAACGGAAAAGTGCCGCAGAGCACCGTATCATCGGTATGGCCATCGAAGCCGCACTCGCTGAAGATGACTTCGAGACTGCATACTCTTACGTCGTGAACCGTTTACCACCGCCTTCCGCCCCCCCGTACCTCGCATCAGCTTCCTCACCCTCCAGCCGCAGACCTTCTGTGCTAGCTCTTTCCTCCCATCGCCGCCAACAGGCAAAAGATGAAGACGATGTTTCCTGGCGTGCTGCTTTTCTTGCAGGCCGACATGAGTCTTCCTCCCCGTCCGAGTCACATGTCTCTACTGGTTCATCCGCTCCGCCGGGTTTAAGGAGGTTAGAGCAAAGGCTGGAGCTGCTCTCCCAAGCCCTGCTCCTCGCGCCATCGTCTCACTTACCTGAAGTACTAGACGTATGGCAGCAATGTGAAGCCAAAATGATGACGGTTCTTGCGCACGAGATTGAGGTAGACCAGCGCTTCGATGACCAAGCAGACCGGAAGCTTCCGGGCGCTTTCATGAATGAAACGGTGGCGATCCAGCCTCGTCGCGAAGTTGGCAGGGGTGCCGTGGAAGAGGCGCCTATGGGGCTGTTTGATGTGGCCAGAGGCGCTGCGGCTGCGTTTTCGAGAAGCGCTTTTCCGCTACGGGGCGCAAGCATCGGTGGAGTCACAGGAAGTGGGGATGGGAGTAGAGGAAAGACAGGTACTGGAGATGGACTGGAAAATTCTCGCATGTCATCTGATTTCGGAAGCGAGGCTGAGAGTGTTGGGGGCAGTGAGGAAGGTGGGAGGGTTAGAAAGAGAGATATGGTTGCTAATGCCGTTACGGGAGGCCTGGCGAGTGGTTTGGGTTGGGTGCTCGGTAAGTCTTCTTTTTAGGTCACTCTGAGGGCGGTTGAAGAAACATCAATTGCGTGTTTCAAGCTACAGATAGTTGGATATGAAAGTGCTAATGTTTGCTAGGTGCTACGCCCGTACAAAACCAGGGACGTGAATAGGACGTAAGAGTATTGAAGTGTAAAACTAAGTCAGCTATCCTTATATCTAATCGAAACATGATTTACGACCATAGAACTACACATTAGTTTAGTGGAGCTATTTACCGATGCCTAACCCAGGTCCGCTTTCACGGACCTTGAATATTAGTATCTCTCCTATCCTGCGCTCCGAGTCCTGTCGTTTGCTGCACGGAGAGTCTGGACGGATAATGCGAATGTTGGAATGAGATCATATGTATAGCCACGGGCGCTCTATCTCATCTTTGCGAGAATGTGAAGGGAAACGGTGAGCAGGATGAATAATTTGACTGGGGAAAACGTTAGTAATAATGATGAGCTAAATTATATATTTTATGAATTCCATATCAAAGTGGGAGTGTGAATAAGGAAAGCCTACAACGCTTTCACGGTCGGGTCGGCACATCCGCAGCTTACAGGTAATTCATTCAATAAAAAGCGTATTCACTGAACAGGTTGACTTAAATGAATCTCTTTGTTCTACACCTCGCCCTCTTATTCCCTCCTCCGTTCTCCTGCCTCTCAATACTGTGCAAGCTTAATCAAACAAGGGCACCGAAATCTAGCATACCGAAACTTCTAATACATTCTTGTTTCTTTCAGGCAAACCAAACCTCTAACGGCCCAGCGACGAACCGTACTATTTCTATAGGAAATATGGGCCCCATCTTGCGCGCAAAACCAAAAATATCAGCAAAGACTCTAGAAGCCGTGCGAAAGAAGCGGAGGGCGGTAGATGAAACAAATTCAAGTCCAGGCGTGAAGTCGGTTGTGAGGAATAGCAGGACCAAAGATTCTTCCACGCACCTTGCAAAACTGACGGTAAAACCACCAGCCCATACTTCTACCAGCTCGATACCGAAGCCTTCAAACCGCATGGCCGCGAGCCCTAGGCAGAATCGTGCTTCAACAGCTCAGCTGAACAGACTTCAAAAACTGTCAGCGCGGATGGGGAAAGGCGGAGTTCAACCAAGTCGAAAGACATTGCCAGTCAAGGATAAGAAGGAACCGGACCTGCCAGCTAGGCATGTCAATTCTGAAGACGACGAACAGGTAGAAAGGGATGTTTCCGCCGTGCAAGACCAGGCCCAACTCCTCGAAAGCCCAAATCTATCCGGTGCCGGAAGTGAGGACCTACCCGCTACTATCACATTACGAAATCGTACAATCCAAAAATTAGCCCAAGACTCGCCTCGTCAGCGAGGCCATAAGGCGGCCAGTCGTTTCACTACAGATAATCCGGCCACCGCTACTGAAGACGAGTATACGCCATCCACTATCAGTTCAGAAGAACTAGATATGCAGCAAATAACTCTAGAAAGCCTGCTACTATCACCAAATCTAGCAAGTCGTGTAGCTCAACTTCCACCAAGCCGCTCTGCCGCTGCCGCTGCCGCTGTCACATTTAGCGGGAATAGCCAAGGGGAATGGTCACCTGTTCCGGACAGACATTTCCCAATTTACGTTGACGATGTCCTCCAAGTGCCGTCACGCTCATCCATTGGTTCTAGTCCCGTTGAGGATAAGGAAAATGTATCCCCCTTTCCAAGCAGCAGTATTCGTAACCCTCCAAGAGTTCCGGACCCGTTCGCCGATTTCCCGGTTTTGGGACCTAGAATTCCGCTTGGGTATAGAGGAGAAGGAGTTTGGGATTCGGTGACGCATATGCAACCAAGCAATCTTCGCTGATAGAGAATAAGGATGTAGGTGGGCACGAGGCGAAGGGTGGGTATTAGGGATAATTGATAGTGTGGAAAAGTTCAGGTCAGTTGCTGAATTATCATCCTTTAAGACTACTTGTAAATTTGACGGCTAATGGAGATGGGAGTGAGGAATGGCGCGGCTTTTTGGCCATTTCGGGAAACTTTCATATGTTTGGTGGTCAGTTGTATGTCAGAATGGAGTTCTGATTAACATGGTGCATTATAACTTCTAATAACTCATATCGTCGGAATGGCTGTTTTTCAATATTGCTATGAAGTCTTTACAGAGTATTCTATCCTCTTACTTAGCATGTCTTAATAAACTACTCATTGTTTTATTTAGTAATTGGGTGCATATTTAGCATAGGGATCACACAAAAAAATCGGTTTGTTCGCCAAAATCCTAAGACTACCATGAGATTGCGTGCCTCACAATTGACACTTCTATAAGAGAACATAGTCCTGACTCTACCCAATGTAACTACATGCCTATGATAAGATACCTTCATACGCATCTGATCCACTTCAGATTGCCTATCGTTTTCCTTCGTAATATTTGCCGGATTTCTCGCTCCTACTCCCGACACTGTCTCAGCTCGACATATCCACTTATACGCAGTCTCTCCCGGGTGACGATGCCTCTCAACCTCAAGGGCTCGGAGTAACAGCCATGTAGTTCTTTCATTGAAGGTTAGTAGCTGACGTGGAAATGCTCGTGGTGGGGAGTGATCTTCTGCTGCGCAAGACACAATACTACCAGCTATACTCCCCTCGTCTGCATTAATTGTTTCATCTTCGGAAATGAATGAACTGTGTGGCATTATCATCAACATCCACCGTTTGGCCGTCATCATCTGCAGTCAAGGAACTCTGTCGGATACAACAGAAGCTACATCTGCAGCCGTCCACGCCGTATTGCCGATGATGGTGGACGGCAGTGTTGTCTTCGGTGGGAGAACATGGTATTGTGTGCTCCGACGAGGAAGCCGGACGAAGACGGCATGAGCCCTCCTGGGCCTTGCAGGCGTTGGCTGCCTTTTGTGCTGCGATGTGATTCTTTATGGTTTGTTCAATAACAATTGTCACGGCTTCATCGTTGTCTTTCTCATCCTGAAAAGACTGAAACATAGCTGGCTCGGGTTCAGCAACCGCACTGAGATCTTTGGGTTCTACTGGGATAACTGGTTCCTCTGATTGATTTTTCATTGATAGATGTGGATGGTAAAAATAAAATAAGCTTGAGATTTTGATAGCTGCTCCGTTTGTAGGTCCAAGGTCTTGCGTATAGCGTGAGTCCTACCGCTTTTTGGTTTTAGCTGGTTAATCTCAAGTATTAGGGGGAAAATGTGTAATGTATGTGAGGAGGCGGCAGATTAAAATATCTCCTTTTTGAACTAAATATCTATTCACTCTGGTTTCTCGGTTCACTATGTAACAGCCTAAACTTGAAAATCGCTGTATGAAACAGCTCCATATGTTTAATTCCTGCTATGGAGGTGAATTTGGACGTGGTTTCGTACTGCCCTAAAGGACTTAGCACTT
The DNA here is from genome assembly GCA_001692915.1 of Glonium stellatum. NCBI lineage: Eukaryota > Fungi > Ascomycota > Dothideomycetes > Gloniales > Gloniaceae > Glonium > Glonium stellatum. Next base: position 12,424 of record KV749615.1, read on the forward strand.
TCGTTATCTTTAAAACCAAATTCGGCTGTTTCGAAAATTTACTCGCATCAGGATCTGAAGCAGGTTGGAATGTAAGAGCAGATGACCAATTGGTTAGATACGGTTACTGCAACGCTGCATTAGTTATTGAGAGTTGCTGTGCTGATGATGGGCAAATTAGTGATAAGTAAATTGCTTCTGCAAAAAGCTAAGTAAAATGGCTTCAAATTTGTTGGAATAGTAGGGGTGACTAAGAGAAGAAATATTGAATGTTGAAAGGATGTAAAGTGACCGAGACTGGACCAACTGTGGAGTAGCTCGTTGAGATCTGTTGGTCTTAATAAGCCTACGCCACAGTCCAAGCTGCATTCAAGGTTAACTGTTAGGAGATGCCCAACAATTCTGCCATGCATAGCATTTCGCAAGATTGTGGTGCCAATTGAAGCTCGTTCCTTTATCTCGCTATCTGCACCTATTTCAACGTCATATGTACAATCGCGATGGTATGAAGCTCGCAAATAATACAAAACACTTTCTATTCTTCGGCATATCACCCTATTCCATTGCTGCTACGTCTACATCTATAGCTTGCTGATGAACATGCGCGCAGCCATCATGCGGACCCTCTGAGGCAGAATGTACTTAGACAGGACGTAGATAAGCGAGGGAAGCAGGATGAAGGCGAATGTGGTCTCGTTGACGAAGAAGAATGGGATAAGCTGCGGCATGGCAGAGTGCATCATCGTCTGTGGCTATTAGAATCAATTGTCTAGCTTGAAGAATTTTGGGCAATGTACCAATCCCTTGCTGGCCTCAGCCGGAGCAGCGATCTGCTTGGACTTGACCTGGGCATTGGCGAGGGCAGGACGAGCAATGGTCGATGGGCGAAGGATAGCCGGCTGGCGTTGAAAAGCCCTTGCGAGCGGGCGGAAAAGGCGAGTGGAGTTCATGGCGGGCTGTAGATGTTCCGGCGTTAGAAGGGAGACTGGGACTAGGCTGACGGAGCAATTGACGTACAGACTGCTCGGGGCAAAGGCCGAGAGAGATGAGGTTCGATGGTGTTGTTGCGATTGAAGCTCTTGAAGGGTCGTGGTGATGCTATTCGGAAGATCGGGGAGAAAGTCGGGAGGCTCTAGGTCACGTGTCGTGGGATTTGCGGAAGCGATCTGATCTTGTCGTCACGACCTGCATTAGTATTGTAGAGAAGTTTCGCCATCTACAATAGATATTCGCCCCATCGCAGGCTAATGGTGTATCCGCAACACCGTTAAAGCCTCCCTTATCCCTCCTCTCTTCGACCTCTCTCCTTCCCGGACAATGACACCCCTCTTGCGCCGGTCAGGCCATTTCGCGAGATTATCCAGACAAACTATCAATACCGCCACAAGAAATTCACAATACTCCCGACGCCCCGCATCACTACCGGAGTGCGCCTTTGCTAACTATCGCGTACGGCGGTATGCCACTGTCAAACCCGAGAATCCCAAAGACCCAAAGGATGGGAAGGAAACAGAGGGGGGAAAGAATGGAGAGCAGGTAGCGGGGGATCATAATCGGCCGGGAAAGCCTGCGCCAGGCTTTGAAAAATTCTATAACAGTTCCAGTCCTATGTCTCCTCCGCCGTCTGGAAATCAACCAGTGGGAGGAAAAGATGGAAAACCTAGCACATCAAAACTTACCGCTGAGGAAGAGAAGGCGCTGGATCAGTTATCATCCATTGTTTCAATGGGTATGCCGGCTGAACAAGCTAAGCTTTTGCAAAAATCTTTTGAAGAGATAAAAAAGGACGGAATCCCAATCGAAGTGCGGGAGTTGCTGGCCAAATTGAAGCAGGGCGAACCGCTGGATCTAGCAACAGCAGCAAAGATAGCTCGGATAACATCACAGATGGCTCGTAAATCTGCAGAGCAGAAATCTTCTAGCACAGAACCAGTGGATGATGCGCCGAAGCAAAAATCCGGCGCGCATGATCCCGGCCCACAGTCCAAGGAGCAAAAGAAAGATGGAGGTAAATCACAAGGAGGCATACCGGGCAAGATAGTTGACGTGAATATGGATATGAGCACATTTGTTATGTCTGCTTTTGTAGCATATCTCCTATACCGATTGATGGTCCCTGGAGAGAACTCCCGGGAAATAACGTGGCAAGAGTTTAGGACAACCTTTTTGGACAAGGGACTGGTGGAGAAAATTGTAATTCTCAATCAGAGCAAGGCGCGTGTGCATTTGCACCGCGAAGCTGTGGCCGCAATGTATCCGGACTCACCCGCAGCGCACGGTAATTTCTACTATTACTTCACCATCGGCTCCGTAGAAGCCTTTGAGAGGAAGATAGACGAAGCTCAAAATGATTTAAAAATACCTAGTTCAGAACGAATTCCCGTGGCATACTCGAACGAAATATCCTGGTTCGCTACAATCCTTTCCTTTGGTCCCACCCTGCTATTTATTGGTTCAATATTCTACTTCTCAAGACGTGCCGCATCCGGTGGAGGTGGACAGAGTGGTATATTCGGCATGGGCAGAAGTAGGGCAAAGCGATTTAATCACGAAACGGATATCAAAGTTAAATTCTCTGATGTTGCTGGTATGGACGAGGCAAAGCAGGAAATTATGGAATTCGTTAGCTTCCTGAAAGAGCCGGGAGTCTATCAGAAACTTGGTGCTAAGATACCCCGTGGAGCTATTCTCTCTGGACCTCCTGGTACCGGTAAGACATTACTCGCAAAAGCTACTGCAGGCGAATCTGGCGTACCGTTCTTCAGCGTCAGCGGGTCTGAGTTCGTTGAGATGTTTGTCGGTGTCGGCCCGTCGAGAGTGAGAGACCTGTTCGCAAATGCGAGGAAGAACACCCCGTGCATTATCTTCATCGATGAAATTGATGCTATCGGCAAATCTCGAGCTAAACAAAACTTTGGTGGCGGCAATGACGAGCGAGAAAGCACCCTTAATCAGATTCTAACGGAGATGGACGGCTTTAATACATCGGAGCAGGTTGTTGTCCTCGCTGGTACTAATCGACCTGATGTCCTTGACAAAGCGCTTATGCGGCCTGGCCGTTTCGATCGACATATCGCTATTGATCGGCCCACTATGGATGGACGGAAACAGATATTCGCTGTGCATCTTAAGAAAATAGTAACCAAAGAAGACCTTGAGTTCTTGATGGGCAGACTTGCAGCGCTTACGCCCGGCTTCTCTGGTGCAGATATCGCTAACTGCGTCAACGAAGCTGCTCTTATCGGTAAGAATTTGGAGCCTTTCTGCTAAATTATCCTACAAAACTTTACTAACACGCACCAGCTGCCCGCCATCAAGCCGACTCGGTCCGCATGGAACATTTCGAACAAGCCATCGAGCGCGTGATTGGTGGTCTTGAGAAGAAGTCTCTCGTCCTCAAACCGGAAGAGAAACGCACGGTAGCCTACCACGAGGCCGGCCACGCCATCTGTGGCTGGTACTTCAAATACGCGGACCCGCTGCTCAAAGTGTCGATAATACCGCGCGGGCAGGGCGCGCTCGGCTACGCGCAGTACCTGCCCTCAGGCGACACGTACCTCATGAACGTCAACCAGCTGATGGACCGGATGGCGATGACGCTGGGCGGCCGGGTGAGCGAGGAGCTGCACTTCGACACGGTGACGAGCGGGGCGTCGGACGACTTCAAGAAGGTCACGGCCATGGCCACGGCCATGGTCACCAAGTGGGGCATGACGCGCAAGATCGGCTACATCTACTTCGAGGACGACGCCTCCCAGCAGCTGCACAAGCCCTTCTCGGAGGAGACGGCCAAGAACATCGACTCGGAGGTCCGCCGCATCGTCGACGAGGCCTACAAGCAGTGCAAGGAGCTGCTGACCGAGAAGAAGGCCGAGGTCGGCCTCGTCGCTGAGGAGCTGCTGCGCAAGGAGATGCTGGGCCGCGACGATATGATCAGGTTGCTGGGACCCAGGCCGTTCGAGGATCCGCAGGACTTCCATAAGTATTTTGGCGGCGACCATGGGAAGGTGCCGGGCCTCATCGAGCCGAATGGCGCGGCGGAGAAGAAGCCGCTCGTCCCGCCGAGCGAGGAGCCGCCGACGCCGGCGCCTACCGCTTGAGTCGCTGGGTCTGGGTCTGGGTCTGGGTCTGGGTCTGGGTCGGGTATATAGGTTGGTAGGTGGATTTTTGGAGGTGTAGATAGGTGAGAAGAAGAGAGAAAAAAAACGAGATCCCTCCCCTGTCCTAGTAACGGTGCTGGGAGGCATGTCGAGTAGCCAGCTGTATAAATCCTTCCCTTTCACCCCCGCCCCCCCCCACAGATGT
>KV749625.1:0-25379 GCA_001692915.1 Glonium stellatum
CCCCACCTCCCCTCCCACTTCGTCCGCACCCCCTACCCCTTCCACCCACACAAAACCTTCCCCAACCCCGGCACCAGCTCCCCCACCGCCTCCGCCCACGAAGCCGTCATCACACTCAGCATCCGACGCCACGCCCACGCGCTGTCGCCGCGAGTGGCCCGCCTCACGATCCCCAGCTCGCTGACGACCCGCGGCCCCGCCACCGCCGAGCTCCACTTCGCCACCCTCGACTTCGACGATGCCTTCCTAGCTACCAGCCTGCGGACACATTACGCGCGGCTAGCCGGCCCGTGGCGCTTCGTCAGCGCGCGCAAGCTCGTACGCATCACGGTCTGCGCGGCGCCAGCGTGGAGCGGGGGCAGGAGCGAGTGCTGTGCTGCGTCGCGGGGGATTGCGTTGGGTGCGGTTGGAGGCGATGGTGCTGCTGCTGCTGCTGCTGCTAAGGCGGGAGTTCATGTCCGCTGTCCGAGGTTGTTGGCGAGTCGGGGGCTGGCGGATACGTTTTCGGAGGAGAAGCTGATGCGGCTGTATGCGCGGCCGAAGGAGGGGAAGGCGAGGTATGCGTGGGTGCATTGGGTGAGGAGGGTTGCGGCGGCGAATGGGACGCTAGAGGTTAGGGTTGGGCGGGAGAAAGGCGAAAGGGATGGAGATGAGGAGGAAGGGGGGGGCGCGTCTGCTGGTACGGCGATGGATGAGGCAGATGGGGAGGCGAGGGTAGGGTTGGGGTTTGGGAGCGATGACTTTGTTACCGGGTTGGAATTCGTCGAGGGGTGGAGTGTTGGGAGGATTTTGGTGGCGCTTGGGGTAGTACTGATGCTGAGTCTGCTCGCAACATTCCTGTGGGTTTTCTTTGGGACAGATTGGGTACATATTGGATTTAGGGGTGCTAGTGAGAGAGTGGCGACTGGGTCGTTGTTGGGGCTTTTGGTATTGTTCTTAGGATTAACAGGCGTTGGAGGCTGGCTATGGGCTAGCTGGCTTGTGTTATAGGCAGACAGAAGTTAAGGCCCCCTTTAATCTCTTAGTGTGGCATACGGTTCTCATTGAACGAATGATGTACGTATTAAGCTATAAACAGGATGCTATCCAGTGATAACCCAGGCCAGAGTCCCAAATTATCCTGTCACATTACCCAAGCTCTGTGAGCTAGTTGAACGGCACAGCGGCACCAGAAGCGACAGAATTTTCAACGGAAGGCATGCGGAATGAGCCGCCAAGGTTACGGCGAAGATGGCTCCATGGGACAGGAGTAGACAGCCTCTTAGGGGGGCGATGTGCACAACGGCTGCAATTAATGCGGTTCGTGTAGCGGCTATCCTGGGTGCGGGGAGTACAGTTGCTGCAATGAGTCTGAGCGGTATGCCAGGTACGTTGTGATGGTCTGGAAGCTTGTGTGCGGTGGCTTTGCTGGCTCCGATACGAGGGCGAGCGTGAATGCAAGGCATGACCCGCGTCTTCGATTGTCGGATGTTCGCGATGAGGCTGTCGGCCTCTAGCCGCCCGCTGTTCATCAGTTAGCGTTGGTGATTTATGTAGAGCTGTAGCGCTAGTGGAGTCATTCATGACTGCTGGGTGCGTTTGTAGGATATGTGTGGTGTCCCTAACGTCTGAAGCCTCACTGGGGGTAGAATGTCCTTTGGCTATATCATGTTCGGTGATTGGCGTCAGCGATTTGTGCATGGTCGTAGTACTAGCGCTTGAGTCTGAGGAATTTGATTGTCTTCTCTTGTGTTCCGACATTTTCATCTTCCTTGCTCTTTCTTTTCTTCTTAACATTTCGTAGTGGTCCCTGCAATCTGGGCATTGTCTTCTGCATTGCGAACATGCTGTTGATGAACCAGTTGAACGTATGGACTGATTATCATATCTGCGGGAGAGACGAGTCCTCTCGTCGTACTGTTCCTGTGAGAAGACCTCCACTGTTTTAGGAGGCGCAAAGAACATTATTTTGCGACCATTGGCGTAATTCCACCAATCGCCGGCGTATATCAAAGCATGAATTACGCCAGGAAACCATAATAGTAATGTCCAGAACACGCTATACTGCAAGTCTCTGCCACGGCTTCTGCCAGGGATCGAGCCAAAGTATATCGTCAAGGGTGGAAAAATGAAGGCAAAAAGATAGAGACATAGAAGGGTTGGGAGTCTCATGCTTTTTCGAGTGGGTACTCCCATCCTGAGATGAATAGGAGTTAAGGATTCAGAGGGTGGAAGTATGAAGCCTGTTTCGAGGCAGAACTCGCCCCGAAATTGCTTCGATAGGCGCTAGCATTCAAGCTGGTTGACGAAAGGTGCCTCTTCGAGATAATTTCGCCAGCCATTTCCGGAAACTATAGTTGTCCCTATGGGCTTGGGAAGGGACTTTTAAGCGTACTGGAAAGAAGGACTTGAGAGATAATGCTGTTTCCTCATCCGGTGATTCTTAACCTCGTCTCTCGAAAGATTCACTAATCATCTTAGTGTTGTTAAAGACTAGGAAAATCTGCCAAGAAACTCAAAGTATATCTGAGAGATAAAATACATAAGCCGGAAATGACAAGCAAATGCTATAGAGGATTATATTTACTCTATCAATACGACGGTTAAGCAGAAAGTCTTCCGGTTAAGCAAAATACCGAGTTAGGGAAAGAAATGATTCAGTGCTAGTTTCATGCCCAAACGCCTTCATGTATGAAATTTACTTGCCTCATGCGTGCTTTCCCATCCAGAATCAAAGTTTATGGGCAGCCTCCTAAAGTAATCATAATATCTTTCTACATGTTATACGTTCTTAATCAAACATCTTCTTCATGGCCTGATGCGCTAACTCAACACCCAAAAATGTGGCAGCATTTGCTGGGACTGCTCGAGCAAGTGCCGGTCCTATTCCGGGAAAGAATGCTTTGAAGCCACCCCTTCCGTAGATCTCCTTCACCACCCCTCGAATAGTCGGCCGGCCTTCTGCACTTTGCAATCGGCTCTTAATCGTGTCTATAGGAAAGACGGGTATCCACATAGCAACGCCTGCAGCGCCTCCTGCCACACATACTGCTGGAAGACTTAGTTTGCCTGGAAGGCCATTTTCGTCCTTGGGTGTTAACCGCCGCTTGATGACCTCGTATGCGGCAAAGTATGCTGCTGAGCCCGGCCCGTCTCTCGCAAGAGTCATTGCGCTGCCCCGAAACACACTTCGGATTCCTCCCTCCTTGTACAACTGTCGCACCACATCCAGGCCCCCCGAGTATTTTGGCTTCTCGCCGGGCTTCAGCTCTTTCTGGCCTTGAATCTGTAGCAGGACTTTGACACGCTCAAATGGAGCAGTTATGAGAGTCATGGGGATCGCGGAGAAGAATCCGGCAGCGGAGATTTGAGCTACGCTGTACTGGCCGTTCTCTACCTTGGAGACGCTGCTGACGAGGTTCTTACCCACATCATAGCCCTGATCTAGTGTCAATGCTGGACTCTTAAATCACTATGGTGGTTCGGCGTACCCAGAAGCTAACGGCGACTATTTATATGTTAACTATGGCTTCTAAAAGACTTGTCGGGCCGCTTACACATAGGCGTTACGCCTACCAGAGGCGCAGATACACCCGCATAGAGACCCTAGGAAGTAGCTTAGCAATTGTACCGGATCCCAAGGCTTTTTCATTTTTAAATGTACCCGTGCTAATCCTTCTCGTGCTATTGTCCTCCTCACCACATCCATTGCCCCAGAGTACACGCCCCTCTCGGCCGTCTGCAATCGCACCTTGACCAAGTCGAATGGATGTCCTACAATGACGGCGCAAACACCACCGACACCTCCAGCCACTAGAGAGCGCAAGCTCTGCAGCGAGCTCTTAGTAGCCACGATCACATCTTCCTTCAATTCCTCCGCTGACGGAATGTGATCGGGTTTTAGCGGCGACTTGGACGACATTACGCAGGCGGGAAGACGGAGGAAACGCAGAGGACGAAGAGAAGAGCTGTCGAGCGCGACGCAGCCGAATCACAGCTTGTCTCGAGGAAAAGGAAGCAACGGGGCGGCGGGCGAGGGTGGAGGAAGCAGAGAAAGGTTAGGTAGTAATTTACATGTGCACGAGTCCAGATTCCTGGAGCTTGGCGAGTCGGTTGACGGTTCGGCGGCAGCGTCATCATCCTCGGCAACATGGGAGGTGGGGCTAGGGCCGTATCAGAGCTCCCGGTCTAAAGGGCTTCGCCTAAGCCACAAATCCAGCGACGGGTGCCTGGTATTCTGCACTTCTGCCCACTACGCCACTATTTCGGTCCAAACCATATTTCGGCTAACAATATGCTTCTCCTCCAGCCTGACCATGCCGAGCTGTGCGTTATCTTTTTTGATTGTTTACCCCTCCATCATTCATATTAGCTCCGAAGCTTGCTATTAGTCGCATAATGCCAGAAATCCTTAATGGTCAAACAGCATTAACGAAAGAGCAAAATCAATTCTGTTCTCACTTTTATATTTTTATATTTTTATACTTTTCTATTTTTACAGAAAGCCTAAAACATCGCCATGTATTCTACACGTAACTCCCTCTACTGGACTCTATTTTCCAACATTGGTGAACCGCAAGTATGGTTTGACCTCCTTAACTTCACCAAATTTCTTTCTTGCATCTTCTGTGGACACAGACGGAGGCACAATAACGTCTTCGCCAGCCTCCCAGTTGATGGGCGTTACGACACCTTTCTTATCCCCTGTCTGCAGCGAGTCAATAACTCTCAGTACTTCCGCAGTATTCCGCCCAGTCGAAGCTGGATACATCATGGTGAGTCGAATCTTCTTATTCGGATCAATGATGAAGACGGAGCGGATCGTGAATGGAATTCCCTTCTCGGCAATATTGTCCAAGTCCCGTTGGTCTATCATGTCGTACATGTATGCGATTTTCCGGTCTGCGTCCGCAATGATGGGGAATTGGAGGTTAGTCTGGCAGACCTCGTTAATGTCCTCGACCCATTTATCGTGAGAAGTCAGGTCGTTCGCGCTCTTGTATGCGATAGAATTAGCCTGAGTAACCTATGTGCAGAAATTGGAGGCGCACGAGACCAATCATCTTAACATCTCTCTTCTCAAATTCATCTTTAAGCTTGGCAAATGCTCCCAACTCTGTTGTGCATACTGGTGTGAAATCCGCTGGGTGAGAGAAAAGTATAGCCCAGCTGTTGCCGATAAACTCATGGAAGTCAATATCGCCATGTGTTGTCTTCGCCTTAAAGTTAGGCGCTGGGTATTTATTAGCTAAAATTCTCGGTGAATATGGAAATCCCGACCTTCAGAGCCAAGGCGAAGGTGAGGTTGTGAAGCAGGAGTCGCAAGGAAACGGCGGAAGAGTGGTGTTGCGGGGCGCTGGATGTTGACCTTGGGCCGAGTAACTACTCGAGGAAGTGCTCGAATTGCTCGAGGAGCGGCACGAGGAAGAATTGAAGCCATTACAAACTTAAACGAAGGAATAATAGTTATTTCTGAGAGCTACGTTAGAAATATCTAGCAATGGACGAATAATGAGAGGGGATTAGAAATTGTCTGATTGCATCATACGGAGCACGGCGGAATGTGAGACCGATTGGACACAACACTTCCCCGCAGAAAAGGGTATCTGTAATTTACAGCCATTGTTCCATGAACGTTAAATGACATCCTGAATTCCGCTAGTGTTTCTCGAATCGGTAAACTGATGTTGAATTAAATGTTCCAGGATATCTTTCCCAGTCCTCTACCGCCCACAGTTTGAGCTCCAGACAACGGCTCGGAGGTCTCCTGATAAATATAGTTTTTATTGGTATTAATTGTAGGCTATAAGCAACTCGTTCTCTCATACTTCTGTGACCCTGCATCAAGTCGGATTCGGGCTGGCTATTTGTTCATGCCGGAGGATCATCGACTGAGATGTAGCTGAGTTAGGAAAAGGGGTTGCCTTTTGAGAAAACGTATAACCCTGGGAGCCAGCGAAAGATAGTTTCAGGCATAAGATAGTTTTAAATGGTGCCTTATAAAAGGACGTGAGATATTGTATGCTAGACTTCAACTGCATCACGCATAGCCGTTTCAAATTCTCGTAATGCTTCACGGAGTTTCTTAGGTGGCCTTTGAGGGTTCTGTTCAGAATAGGAATATTTTTTCCAAGCCATGACGCTTGGACATAACGTGCATGACTCGCCGAACAGACCCCACACGGAAATTTTAATAATTTCTCGACACTAACACTACTTAGATTTATTGCACTGAGCACATCACGATGGACCCGGAATTCGATACTGACACAGATCTCCAGATGCAGAGCCTTCTGCTTGCCGCAGCGCATCATGATATCGCAGCGCTTCGGAACCTACTGCGAAATACCTCCGCGAACGTCCAAGACTCCGAGACGGGGTTTACCCCTCTGCACGCGGCGATTGCTGCCTGCGAACCTGACGATGAATCAGAAACCCCGGCCGAACCCTCGAAACAGGTCAATGGTCATCTAAATGGTGATAATGGGGCAGATAAGCGGACTGATAGCGAAGAAAGAAAGAAAGGGCTTGAAGTAGCAGCTCAGACAGTCAAGTTACTGTTCCAGAACGGAGCTATCTGGAACGACTTGGACCAGAACGGAGAGACACCAGGATGCATTGCTCTAAGGTTAGGGCTCAAGGAATTGTATGAACTCGTTGTGGATGCTGGAGTTCGGGCAGAGCTGCTTCTCAGTCGGCTGGATGAGTATCAGCTGCTCGGAGACGGCAACGACTCTGCAGATGAGGAAGATGACGATATCGAGATTATTGAAGCGTCCGAGGCTATCGAAGCAGAGAATCCGTCCACAGAAAACACTGAAACTCAAGTAGCAACTGAACCTGAAGTGGTCTCTCAAGATGCTTCCACCACCAACCCTACCTACCTCACCTCCCCGCTGACTTTCACACAAACACGGCTCCTTGACTCCTCAGCCAACGGCGTTATGATGTCTTGGGAAACAGCCCTCATGAAACGATCAGCCGAGTTACTTCTTCCAACTCCAAACCTACGGGTTCTCAATATCGGGCACGGCATGGGCATAATTGACGGTGTCTTTCAATCTCACTCGCCATCTTCTCACCACATAATTGAAGCACACCCAGATGTGTTAAAGCGTATGCGAGAAGAAGGATGGAATGATAAACCTGGAGTTGTCATACATGAGGGCAGGTGGCAAGATGTGGTCCCTGGGCTTATAGAAAGGGGGGACATGTTCGATGCCATATACTTCGACACATTCGCTGAGGAGTACAAAGCGTTAAGAGAGTTCTTCACGGAGTATGTGATTGGTTTGCTGGATTCGTCAGGAGGAGAGAGTAGTGAAGGCGGGAAATTTGGGTTCTTCAATGGGATGGGCGCAGATAGGCAAGTTTGCTACGACGTATATAACAAGGTGAGTAACTTAGTCTCATATTTTAGTCCCTTGGGATTGTCTGCTCACGCTTCCCAGATTGTTGAGATGGATCTCTTCGAAGCTGGTTTCGACACAAAATGGGAAAATATCCCAGTCCCAGATCTTCAGGAGGCCGGAGAATGGGATGGAGTCAGAAGACGCTATTGGGCGCTCGACAAATACAAATTGCCTACGTGCAGTTTCATAGGCTGAAATATAACACCAAAACACCAACGCTTGAACCAACGTCAGAAGAAGCGTACCAGAATTACTGCAAGCCCACGAGTAGTTTGTTGTACCGCTCTTTCTTAACGTCCAAAATCTGCCTTGCAGATTCAGCTCCCACAACTGGTAAATTCGCAAGGCCTTGGGTGTGTCTGGCTCCAGGCATTATTTTAGGATCGAGCAGCCCAACTTGCACTAACACTGAGGCCTGGTCCCAGTATACATGCTCGTGCGTTAACTTTCCACCTCTTACACCCACAATGCTCACCATTGCTATTTCTACCTTTTTATCCGTCGGCGGTACACCTGGAAGTATCCAGTCTACCTCATCAGTATGCGTAAATGAAACAACCATCTCATCGACGACGCGGTCGATACCCATTGTACGCGACACAAGTCGTATCTTAAAGTCGGGTACAAGCGACGGGATGAAGTATGCGTGATAAAAGCCACGTAGCTCTCCCATCCCAATGCCGCCTGTAAGAGTGGGGACATGTGTTACGTGGGGTGCGTCGTTGACCATGGTTTTTATGGTTGCGAGGGCACCTTCATCTCCTCTGGTCCTATCTGAGTTGTATTTGCCTGTTAGACGTACAAAAGTCAGCTTCGCAGCTTAAACGGTCATGAATTCTCATGACTCCTGGTCGAGGAGATATGGTTCAAGAAGGGATTCAATGGAGGCTTGAGGATGCTAAATAGGTCGACTTCTTGCTTATAGCTCGAGTAACCTAACGTCTTCAAATCTGAAGAAATCCAAAATGGAAGTGGAGACCCTATCTCTACCTTACCTTTTAAGTTCTCCACCCATACATCTTCCAAATCCACGTCGCGCCGGAATCCTCTCCTCACACATCCTAGGGTCCTGCTCCATGCAAGCCCCGCCTCCACAGCATTATAATTTCTGTTGCCATGCTCCGCAAACCCGGGCCGCGCCTCGTACTCATAATGCCTAAACGCAGGTTTCACAGGCTGCGAGCCAGCCATATGCACCACCACTTGCAGCAGCGCAGGATATACTGTTTTTGCTAGCGGAGGAACGGTAGGGTAGTACGCGACTAGCGCGCAAAGTTTTGGCATTGGCTTAATGGCTGTTTTAAGGCACACGCTGGCGGCCTCGCCGTATGCAATCAGAGCATATGTCTATATAAGAGAAAGTTAGGCACAATTAGATTTACCATGAAAACAAGCTAATTCTGCGACTGGACGGTAAGGATAGCCTACCTCGCCCAGCTCTAGGTCGAGGTGGAGTGTTTTCAACGCGTCTTTGTAAGCCTGGCCGCCTCCGTGGTACGGGAGATATGTCACATCGTAGCCTGCACTCTATTAGCTTCTAAGCCTGGCGTCGCGCACTACAATATATTGGAAACCCGAATTGACGGAGATAAGAAGCTGAATTACATCGCCCGCATCTCCAGTATCCTACTCACCTTCTTCCCGCCAGTGCCGGAAGATGACCTCATCGAATGAGTCGCCATCCGCCGTTATCCACAGCCTAGGTGGCATGCTATTGAAGGACAAAAATCCCTTCCCGCTTTGTGTAGGAGGGAGCGCGCTCATAGTTGTTTAAGTACGAACCAAACCAAACCCAAAAATCAAAAGCCCTTATTTAAAAGGACGGAACGAGGAGGGCGTAGCAGTGCGTTTTAGGGGAGGGTAGAGGAAGTTTTGGAGAGAGGTTGCGCGGAATGGCGGGGGGGATGCATGTTTCATAACCAGCTTGAGGGTTGTGCAAGAGCTGGCCTTGTTCCAAGGTTCGACCACTTTCGCACTGGCTCCAGTAACGCGGCGCGCAAGGGTGTGGTTGGCAGCGTGGCAGGGCAGGTGGAGGTTGTGGAGTGCCCGCTTATCGATAATGCGGCTCGACGTCAGCGGCTGCTCTGTCCTTGCAGCATCCGGCTGAAAGCATGTGCTGATCGCGCTAATCACAATGCGTGATTTATACACAAAAGTAGGTAAAATATGCTAAAATGGCCGTGCTTATTACTTTAAAGGGTATGAATTCTGCTGTTTGATCGCTGGGGTCAACACGCGCTGTCGGAGTTGACAGGATGCTGTAGAACCCCTCGAATGCGCTAAAGTTGCGGTGGCTGTTGCCGAAATCACGCAAACTCGCCCGTGAGTGCAAGTATCTGCCAGGCGGGCACGTGGCGGGTAAGTTTTTGTTTTGTGTCCTACAGGATCGTGGATCGTAAAGCAAGGTGGAGGTGCAGCTGCCTAACCATAGGCGCAGACAATAGAGAATCGAACTCTACTGGCCACTCCACCCGGACGCTGGGGCCCAAATATCAATCGAACTTAAATCCGAAAAGAAAGAGCCACCTTTGTGGCTTAATAGTGCAGCAAGCACAGAGCATATAAAATAACAACGCGACCTAGGCAGTGTTTCAAGGCACCTTAAACCTTTACTCGATTTAGAATATTAAATCAAAGCGTTGCGATGGCCAAATAGATCTATGGAGTTGACCAGCTTTTGACATTCTACCCAGGTTACAGATTTGCAGGATCAGTTTTTTGGTTATCATCCGCGTGGTTAGCAGATGACATTACCCATCAATCTCAGCTTATGCTACTAGCGCATTTCTGTGACTAGCGATGCTATCAAGTTGATTGAAGTATGTCCGAAATGAGACTAACACCTAAAGCCACTCGGATCATGAGTAGCAACTGCAAATTAAACACCACACCTTTATATTAATTGAAGCAGTTGAGGATTAGCTCGGGTTCTGTTCCAGATGGAATGCACGCCCTATTAACGCAATGGGTTCGGATACAGGAGCAAACTCCCTCATAAAACGACAGAGAGAGTAAATATGCGTAATGATTGCTTCATGCCGGGTCTTGGCAAATAAGTAAGAACAATGCAACCAGACGTATAATTCTATAGAGAAGGGAAATTACAAGTGCGGCCGTTTTTTCTACTCTTACACAGCGTACGCTCTCCAAGTGATTTTGTCATAAATTATATCCTTCTTCCTAAACTCAAGATGACGTCTCTGCTCAAATGCCGAATACTATAGCACGCCATATCCACGCCGCGCCATGCATATTGCGTCCCGAGATACCATCGTCTACACAATGAGATAAAGAGATGTGATCAAACTCGGCCCAACAAATAGGCCTATCCAAAAAATCAAGTTACCTAGAGTATCTCTACCCTTAAGTAATTTTGTGCGGCTAAGAGCAGCGAGTGGAATTTGGGATAATTGCATGGCGAAAAGATAGCCACGGACCTTTTTAAATAGACAGAACATCAAAACCTCGTGTACGACCGCTGAAAGTAAGAAGGTGATGAACGTCGCCGAAATCTTTGAGAGATGGAACGCAGATATAGACGAATGGTAGACGTGACGGAGGAGAAAGTTGTGCACAGGACGGTTCCAGTCTCGGGCATACTGGTCCCAGCTCACGCTGTTCCACCAATCGCCGTAGAAGCCACGATCGGCAAATCGTGTCACCTCAGCAAGGACATTGAGGAGACACTCCCAGATCACGTACCAGGCGAGTAACTGCTCAAGAAGCAATGGGAAGAGCATATCACTCACGACCCAGGGGAAATCATTCCAGCGCTGCTGTAATGGCATACCGATCTCCTTCATTCGTATGGTTTCGGCGACGACTGGATAAATGTAGGCTTGGCTGATGATAATCATAACCCAGATAACACCAAGAGTAGCGCCACCTTTCTCTGCGACATACCACCAATTGATACGCTCCTGGCGTGGATACTCCAGTTCATAAACCAGGGTAGGTAGGCAAGTCCAATCGGCAAAATTAGCTAAAGTGAGATTGTTTGGGTACTGGTTGTTACTATGGGTACATTTGCCCTTTAGTTCGTCATCGAGGCTGCTAATTTCTAACTTGATAACTCGAGTGAAAGTGAGCGCCTGATCCGAGTTCAGAGGCTCACCAGACTTGATGGCAGCGGCCATTGAGGCAATCTCGGATTCTTCTTTTTGAAAATTGGTGGAAGTCTTAGAACCCACCGAGCGGCGACGCTGGGAGAGATCATTGGAATTAGACTGGTCTAGAGCCGTAGCCGAGAAAAACGATTGACTAGCAATAGCAGAAGCAGGACTTTCCATTGTATCCATCTCTTCGAGTTGCTTCGACTTGAGTTCTAGGAGTTTTCTACGACGATACACTTGTGATACTAGTACTTATTGTTAGAATATCTTTTCCGACAAATAAGAAATCAGAGGAACATACAATACCCGTTATAGAATGAATGAGAATGCTGTTTCATCAAAAACACCCAAGCGTGCAGAACGATAAAAACCGTGTGTGTCCATGGCCATTCACGATAAAAGGTCCAACCAATAGCGGCGCAAATAAAAAATGACTCCCATAATGACTGGATGATCCATCCTGATCTGTTCCAGCTCAAATAACCCTTAGCGATGAGCTTCTGGAGAATAAACCCGAAAGCCGTAGCAAGAGTCATGGCACCATCGGTGAGACCCATGACAAAAAGGTCGCGATCGACCATCATATGTAGAATCTGGGCTTCTCCGAATATGCTGCCTTGTAGTTTCCAATTTTGTGCGGCAACCCTCAACAGAAGAAGCGCAATGGCAAGCCAGAAGAGTGTGAAGAAGCCATGAAATGGCGATTGGGAACTAAGGGGGTTCTGTCGATCGAAGGTCGTGAACTGTCGAGTGAATACCAGATCTCGAAACCGGGTCCTAGACTTTTTCCCATCCGCCTTAGACGATTTACGCTCGATGTTGTGTCGAAGAATTTCCCGAATTTCAGGGTCGTCCGCTGTAAGCGTGTAGCGACCTTTCTTGTCCGTCTTCTCCAATATGACTTGTATACTTTTCCTCCGACTAGGTTTCTCACTATGCGGTGATACACTGTTGGACGAGAAGGGCTGGGGAGTTCGTGATTGTGTAGGCTTGGAACCTGTAATGTCCTTCTCTATACCGCCTCCTTTACTGCCTGCCACCAGGGTGTCCGATTCGATCTGTAACGTGTCATAATCTTCTTCGTCTGAAGCTCCCGCAGACGTATCCGGTGTCCACTCGTCTCTATTGCTATTGTTCTTTGCAAGGCCATTGAGAGCATATGCCATGGCCGACTTGCCATTTGTTAAAGACGCGATCTCGTTCGACATTTCGCCGTTTTGGTACGGGCCTTCGCTGCCAAAGCGGCTTGCTGACATTATGGTGGCGGTCCTGCACAGAAAAAGCCTAGGGAGGAGGTTCGATGGATATCAGTTAATCGAAGGGAATATTTCACGGCGGATCATGCGAGTGGGAAGATTTGTGTTCAACTACAGAGAACAATTTTGCGATGGGGCCAAAAGGTGACATTGAGGTGAGCTCGAGATTCAACAGTATATAAGAGAACGAAGCCGGTAAGACGATGTGTTCACAAGATCTGAGGCTCCGTGAGCATCCGTGCGGCACTTCTATGAAGTTCATCTTGAAGCTGGTCTTCCCGGACCAAGTAATGCGGAGGTTTACGGCGGCAAAGTCATTGGCGCTGATCGTGAGGCCCCGACGGCCCCCATACTTGGCACCGGCTGCCGGGAAGAGGCGAGGCCGATTCTCTGCAGAACCGAGGAATACGACTGAGGTACTCGCATTCAGTCTTTGCTTGTGAATGGCTTCATGGCAAGGTTTCTCTGGCAGGGCCTCGCTATGGAAGTTTCATCGCCTCGCTTCTGCCTGGCTAGGCGCATAGGTGCTTACCTAGGTACCTACCTAGGTAAGGTACTACCTAGGGTATTGCTAAGGAATCCTTAAAAAGCACCTACGGCTGATGTTGTGGCTGTGGGATTCCTTCAAAGTGCGCCTCTCCTCTCATCCAACGGTGTGCCATCTGAAGCGTCTCGTTAGCCAGGCGGTTTACGCTTGGCTATGCGCGCTGGTTCAGAATCATACAACGGCGAAATTAACAGGAGGCTGTGTTATTTTGGGTTACATGAAGAGAACCAGCATTCATATATATACAACATAGAAGCACGTCTACCTTGAAGTTCTTGTAATTCTCTACCATATTTCACTTGGCCTCAATATTAACAGTTTCTAATACTATTTCGCCATGGCATCTCTAGGCAGTAGCTGTTCGGACATGGATGCCTTCACTGATATCCAGTCGCGAGGAGAACTCGCTGCCTACGTCCTCTTTTTCGTCGTCTACCTTGTACTCTTTGTCTTGTTCATCTTATCCAAAACAAAATCTCTTGGACTTAGAAATACCCTGGCGGATGTCTTTTTCGGCCTCTCTATCATTTGCAACTTCATGTATTGGATTCCAACCTAAAGCATTGCAGTACATGTAACTAATTCACTGCAGTCATTTCATTATCGACCTCGTTATACTATGTCTAAGTTAATGCAGTGTTTTAGAAGGTATGCCGTCTTTCCGAGGTGATGTCGCGATGATCATCTTCGAGCACATCGGCGAATTCTTGCCGCTAGTTACCATTCTGCTGTTTACGACCTCGTACCTGCAGTTCCTTGCCGGGGGAATCTCTAAGCGTGTTAGAACCATATACGGTGTTATTACGGCTTTATTCGGCGTTATAACGCTTGCATACATCGCAGTGGATTCCTACAGGCTCACACACGGCTGTAGTGCCCCTGGCCGCGTGTGTCCCGCAGACAACAGGCTCGGGACAGCTTACTATGCTATTTACTTGGACCTATCACTAGCTGCTGTGATAACTATGATAGTTTCTTTGGCGCAGATGAGTTCACGCCAGGTCGCGAGTCGAGTAAGTCTTAATTAATCTAGCGCTAGTTCTGCTTGCTAATTCAGACAAGGCACATAAAATATGGATTCCTATTCTCGGCATATCTCAAATTTTATGGATAAATCTGATGGTCTTTAAGTTCGAATATTGGGTGCTTGAATCCCACGTCGAATCCGAAGGAACCTCCGTCGCCTTGGAGTTTCTCATTGATTTCTTCCAAGCCGTTGCATACTTATCCGTTATATTATTTGGAAAAGTTCTACTGTTGCTGCTCAACCAACTTATGGCCCGGAGGAGCCTGACTATGGAGGCTCGTCAGAGCATGCCACGTACAAGTACTAACTTCCGCGGCAAGCCGTTTACCAGGAATACTAACCCTACCAACAGCAGGCATCAATGTGCAGGACGTACTGATCCACATGTCTTCAACAAGCAAGTAATAATTGACACCCGGAGGTGTCGTTCCAACTCTAGAGCGTTAGGAGCGAGAGGTGAGGGTTTAGCTCCGGGCACCACTGGCACCTCAGTTACTTTCTATTAAGCTTTATTGGATTTCATTAGTGAAAATCTAGCAGTGGATTTCTGCAAATTTTTTGGCGTCGAGGGTGTAACGAATGGTTTGGTAATCCTTAGTTTACTTTTCCCCGTTCATGGAATAAAGTAGTAAGATACAAGAGATGGGTAAGAATGGACGCAGATTGCACGTGGTATAGGGGGTTGGGTTGCGGTAGAGTGAGCGCCCCCGCACTTAATACCCATGTAACGCCTGATAAATTAGCATCTTGCGCAAGGTCCGGCTGTTCCGGGGCGAGGGGTTTGAATCTGATTTTCTATATAGCCATGTAAAAGGGCGTTTCCATCATTGCGCTCAGGGGATCTTCAGACCACTAGCGCAGCTGAACTAAAGGGCCAAAAACTGATTCTTATCTTACAGTGAAACGGGCCCCTTCGCACTGTTTCTTATACGAAGTGCAGGTCTCGTATGTAGATAGGATTGAAATGCAACGTAGAGGTGGGTTATGCTCTACCTCTGCTTAGTAAAAAATGTATGCCAAATCCAGTGTCTGATACAGGCCGGGCTTAGGAGCCCTTGCGTGGTAGACCAGTAATGCTCATATTCTACGAATAGCAAAAGGTTTTTGCTACTGTTGCCATCCTAGTCACCATTCACCACTACATATGGCTTTCTAACCACAACCATTTCGCTGACTCCTAATCTAGCGCAACCTCAATGACAAGAGCTGCCTCAGCGCTTTTAGGATAGTCAGTTTCGTCTGTGTTCTTGGCTCGAGAATGCAGAGGTAGATTCAAATCTCTAGAGGTGGCAGGCATGCAGCAGGAACAGCGACTCTTGTCATTAATACTTGCTTTGTAATATAAGTCATTTCGACTAAGCATCGCGAATATTTGCCGTGTTGTAATCCGCATTCTTGGATCACGATCGAGCATGAAAAAAGCGATATCTGAGAAGGCAACCCTGAAGTGTACAAAGTTATTAACTTTCCCTACTGGCGCTCAGACCAGTGCCCCCACAAATACCATATCCACTGTAGGATTTTGGGAGCACAGTTGGAGTAGTCTGTAGAACCACTGATTGGGTCTTCATGATATTCTTTGAAGCGCTGTAACGATGCAGCCGTGGCTACTAGGACAGTGGCTAATTCAAGAATAACACAACCCAAGGAGAAGATATCTGCAGAACGGCCCCGCCTCTCGGCACAATTAACGGC
Source organism: Glonium stellatum (assembly GCA_001692915.1). Classification (NCBI taxonomy): domain Eukaryota; kingdom Fungi; phylum Ascomycota; class Dothideomycetes; order Gloniales; family Gloniaceae; genus Glonium; species Glonium stellatum. The sequence goes on from KV749625.1 coordinate 16,029, forward strand.
CTCGGACGCATAGTATGCTGGAGTATAAGGCCAATTGGCCCATAGGTACCTGTGGTGCCTGCGTTGACCATGTCTTTTGAGATATCGAAATCGGTAATATAGGTCTTATCACCATCGACAAGCGGGTTCGACGGTTTGATGTCTTTGTGTTTGACTCTCATTTCATGGATATAATCCATGGCTCGGATTAGACAGCCTGGCACGCGATTGACAAAAGAAGTGGCACTGCCAAAGAGTCGTCTTATTTACAGCTTAACTGCATAACAACGGCAAAAGTATTTAATGATAAATCATATTATTATATTATTTTAAGCTTACGTAGAATTTTAGATTAGTTAGATATTTAAAAAAAAAGTCTTGTCGCAGCTTAATATAGCTGTAGAACTGGGCATTTTTTAACTTCTCGAGATTTCGGGTAATTTGCAGTGCTAGTTTTTCTGTCAGCGGCGTGCCTGGATACCGCTGGATCCACTTCAGATAATTATTTCTTGTAGGGCCTTCTTCCATGTCATCAACTTCTTGTAAAGGGACTCTCAAGTCAGTCTGCGCTACAGGGAGCATTATGATGCCAAACTAGCGTTGCCATTCATAAGTAGCGATAATATTGACGACATGGCAGTGGTTCAGCTTCCAAATTATTTGCGCTTCGGATTTTATTCTTTCAATCTCGTCTTTACGTCTTTGATTGGAAAATTGTAATGGGAATAGTTTTCTTGCGTAAGTAGAACCCGGCCTTTCCCAGTGCTCTATGAGGTCCACGAAACCGCATCCACCCTGTCCAAGGAACGAAATTTGTCTGTAAGGGTCATTTTCGGTCTTATAAACGCGATGAAAAGCATCAACAGCTTCTATGGCAAGGATCTCGTGCTGGAGTGGGGTGTCCATTATACGATCATGAAAAGAGCAATGATGTTCTTGGATTAGAGTTTATAGAAGGCTGAGGTTTTGTATTTTTAACTCTCGCCTGTGGTTTCACTGTTAGTATAATTGGTCAGCATCGTCTTGTACAAAGAATTCCTACGTTCTAGGAGAGTAGACTTATATCAACACCGTTGTACTTGTCAATAGAGTTGTATTTTAATCTTCTGACATTTATGTAAGCTGCTATAGCAATTTGAACTGCATCTGTTTGCCTGGGTGACCAAAGATACTTAACATTCACGAGTGTGATAAAGAGATTTCGGCAAACCCCATATATAAGAATCTGGCACGCATAAAATTTAGACTATTCATAGTCATCTGGGTCATACATATCAAGACCCCCAAAGACAGTGGGTGCTTGCTGCTGCCTCGAGCCCGCTGCAAGGATACTCTCGCGCCTACGCATGTCCTCCGTCTCCGCCTCCTCTCTCTCTCGCCTTTCGCGCTCTTCTTCTTCGGCAAGTCTTTTGTTCTCAGCCTCCTGCTCAGCCGGTCCTAACACCTTGGTTGGGTCCTTCCCTTGTTCAACCATAGACTGTATCTGCCCTAGACCTCCGCGCCGAATAACATCTTCGGCAGGCCATGGCACAAAAGGTAATCTCTCAGGATGTTCCAGCCAATCTCTTTGCTCTTTGGTGAGGGATAACATGCCCTTGCCCTCAGCCTTATCCTTCGTAGCGTCGCCTATAGCGTCCTGGACAGCAGACGGAGTTGTCACACCATTGGACATTCTAACGTCCCCTGAATCCGCTGGTTCAGTATTGGCGTCTTCTTTTGGAAAGGCCGGACGGAAGGTCGGCGGTACAGTGTATTTACTAATGTGTTTTGCATACGCGAGCAATTCGTCAAAGGGCACGTCAAGCGACGAAGCAGAAAATGTTGTGGTAGGCGTCTCTAGTAGCTCTTTACGTATATCGGCAAGGACGGAGAGTGATCCCTTGACCTGGCCTTCGAGGGTTTCGGCAGATTGACGGAGGGAGAGGATACGCGCATAATTGGCTTGATGCGTTGCTACTGCTGCGACTGTTAGAGAAGAATACGCATGGTGTAAAAGGTCATACGCTGCTCCAGCCCCTTGCTCAATTCATCGTCTGCCGCGACAAGATCAAGGGCAGCTTGTGGAGAAGGGTTGTAAGAGGTGATGGATTCAATCAGGGTATTCAACGCTGTTTCCACACGTTGAAACTGGGTTTGGAGGATAGCATCCATAGTTTCAAGCGGAAAGCTAGAGCAAAAAGGCAGAGTGCAGGGCAGCGTAATGATCAATTCTCATGTAAAATACTAAGTGGTGTGCTTTTCGGCTGCATCTAAACAAAGGCAGCACGTGATTTGAAGTAAGGGACGTCCCCTCTTCGAATCATGCGAAGAATGCAGTTGCAGATGGTGACCGGTTGTTACGCGCAGAGGGATAACTTGGTGCCTTGCAAGGCTCTCATAGCCTGCAGCCGACGGCCTGCAGCTTCTGGCGGCGCCAGCGTGCGCTGCTGTGGATGGTCCAGCCTATTTTAAAGCCTGTCCCGAAAGCAAAACCCAACATCCCCGCTACCAGTTAGGCATCATGTTGGCGCTATATTTGTCGCAAACCCAGGCTCGGGCTAGTTATGTCACGATGCCTTAGGTCCTTCAATCTGCACTTTTGTCCTCCGTCTCCTAGCTCAGACAATTTATCACACCCCTAGCCCACTATTAGCACCACCGCGACCCTTTATCCAATTAGCTTTCTGCTTACTTCGTCCTTGCACATTGACCTCGCTGCGCCTCCTTCTAAAACCCCACCATATCTTGACTCCCCCGCCACACGCTTCTTTATCCTCTACCGACGATCCGTTGCAATCAGATCAGAAGACACGCGCCCACCTATAGTTTCGCAGCGAGAATCTACGCACTCCCTGGTCGTGTCTTTCCATATACTACTGTCAACCACCGTCCATACTAGTTATGGGGAAATCGTAAGTGTCTCTGTTCTTTTACTGCACTCTACTGCCTGAGCCTGCGCGACATGTGGCGCACCGGACGACCTTCTCTGCGACCACGCCGAATATATTCACCACGCGGCAGAAATGGTGAAGTACGCAAACGGAAGCAGTGAAAACTCTTGGAAAGACCGCGATGACGATCCTCTTGCGTCCTCAACATGCTACGAACCCCGCCTCACTTCACCAGACGCAACCATGCCACATGGGCACGAGGATCACGACAGCAAAAAAAAACCCTCACACCACATTTCTCCTGGCAATAATGAGATACCACTACTCTCCCATAAACACCCTCCGCTTCGCTTCGCAAGGCCTCGCCCGCTTCATATACCTCAGCCCGGCGAATCCGGATATGGCCACTACCTAGAACACCGGGAAAGAGCCTTCGAGATGGCAGTGAGGTCAATGGAACATGAATTAGCACTCAGGAGCCCTGTGGATTACATCGTGTTAAAAGTTGATCGACTGATTTTGCAATTTCACAGCCAGAGCAAGCTGTCGCAACAGGAACTCGCGGATCTCCAAAAAGCGACACATTTTGATAAGAAGGAGCTACAGCAATGGTATAAAGGTACGATAACCTAGAAAACTACACAAAGTAATAACGCGCGGCTAAAAAGAAGACGTGGGAATATGTAGGCTTCTTAAAGGACTGCCCATCTGGCATGCTCACGAAAGAAGAGTTCCAAAAGATCTACAAGCAGTTCTTTCCCTTCGGCGACCCTTCCTCGTTCGCGGACTACGTATTCAACGTGTTTGATGCTGACAAATCTGGCACAATTGACTTCAAAGAGTTCATCTGCGCCCTTAGTGTCACTAGCCGAGGCAAAATGGAAGACAAATTAGACTGGGCATTCCAGCTGTATGACATTGACGGTGACGGAAAAATCAGCTATGAGGAGATGCTTGCTATCGTGGAAGCGATATACAAGATGGTACGCACATCTTTACGCTAATGATTGAATGTTAATAAATGGTAACTTGGTCGATTGTAGGTGGGCTCAATGGTTAAACTCCCTGAAGACGAAGATACGCCCGAAAAACGGGTCCGCAAGATATTCCGGATGATGGACAAGGACGAGAATGGTAGCTTGGACATGGCCGAGTTCAAGGAGGGCTCAAAGCGAGACGAGACAATTGTCTCAGCTCTATCTCTGTATGATGGACTTGTCTAGTAGCGTTACTCATGATTCTTTGGCTGGTGTTTCCCGGGTTTGATATTAATATCACATTGGGTTTTCCTTGGCAGGACGGAGGTTGTTTTGAGGTTGTTTTGGGGTTTGGACTTGCTTAAAGACGTGCGAGACACATCGTAAATGATGTACATATAAGTAAACTAAAGCTAGGAGTGCAAGTACAAACTCTCGACTCCAACTTGTGCGGTTCCGAGGGTCAAAGATTAGACGAACGCTGCCCTGAAGCCAGGCTGAAGAAGTTGGGACGGTGACATAAGCGGCGCCAAGAGAAGCATTCCCGGGTGAGGCGTCCTTCGTAAGAAGCTAGGAACAGCTTTCAGCATTCGCGAGAGACAATTCTATGCTTGCCACCGTATGCCCCCAACCAACCGGTTTCACGCCATAAGTATCTGACTACCAGCCTCAGCCGTGTTACAACCCCAATCCGCATCTGGCCTTAACTTTCTCGATCCTTCGGCCCCGAACGGGCGACGTGTATGTTCCTGCGCCTCATTGAACAACTATACCCCCTTCAGCAGAGTATCAGCCTAACCATTTTCCAACTTCAGTGCCCGGTATCGAAGCCTACCAATCTAGGAAATCGTCTCCTCAGTATACACAATATGCGGCTCCCCGACATACACTCTTCCAGCGCTATCCTGTCTACTCTCGCCTTCCTCACTCCTCTATCTTCGGCCTTCTACTTCCCGGGTGTTGCGCCAACTTCATATAATGTCGGGGATAAAGTTCCACTACATGTCAATCACCTCACGCCAGCGGATTCGCAGACGGATCGCAAGTTGCGGTCTGTCTTCTCTTTCGACTATTATCATAAGCCGTTCCATTTCTGCAGGCCCGAGCAAGGGCCTCAATACATCCGCGAATCATTAGGCAGTATATTATTCGGAGACCGGATACAGACATCTCCCTTTGTACTGCATATGGCAAAGAATGAGACTTGCAAGTCTGTATGTAAGCAAGAGACATTCACTCCGCGAGATGCAGTTTTTGTAAACAGCAGGATCTACCAAGGCTACAACCTTAACTGGTTGATCGATGGATTACCCGCCGCGCAGCCGTTGAAGGACTTGGATTCAGACCAACCATTCTACAGCCCTGGGTTCGCATTGGGATATGTTTCAGATGATCAGCCGGTCCTTAACAACCACTACGATATTGTGATTGACTACCATCAAACGAGCAAAGATAGTTATAGGGTTGTCGGAGTCCTAGTATACCCGTATTCCATGAAAGATTCAAAGTTCCTCGACATTGACCAAGGCGAATGTGGGAACACTGAGACTCCAGTAGTCCTATCCGAAGAGAAGGACACTCAAGTCACATACACCTATAGCGTTTACTGGGTACCTTCTGCGACATCCTTCGCAACTCGATGGGACAAATATCTACACGTATACGACCCTAAGATTCACTGGTTTTCCTTGGTCAACTCGGCAGTAATCGTTACTTTTTTGATAGGCATGGTTAGCACCATCCTTGTCCGCACCCTCCGAAAAGACATCGCGAGGTACAATCGCCTTGACCAGTTAGCGCTAGACGACTTCGGAGACACAGGCGCGGTAGAGGACGGAGTGCAAGAAGATTCGGGCTGGAAGCTAGTCCATGGTGATGTTTTCAGACCTCCAAAGAATCCTCTGCTGCTCAGTATTATGCTCGGCAACGGAGCTCAACTTTTCATGATGGCAGGATTGACGATAGGTGAGTAAGTTCATAAGCCTAGGATATTTCAATACTAAATCCAACAGCATTTGCTCTCCTCGGGTTCCTCTCGCCCTCGAACCGCGGTTCTCTAGCCACCGTAATGATAATCCTCTATACTGTATTTGGTTTCATCGGTGGTTACGTCTCTTCCCGCATCTACAAGTTCTTCCATGGGGAATCTTGGAAGCAGAATTTTGCATACACTCCTTTTGCTCTCCCAGGTTTAGTCTTTAGTACTTTCTTCCTCCTCAATCTCTTCGTATGGGCAAGGGGATCCAGTGGCGCTGTGCCTTTCACCACTATGCTTGTCATCGTCATTATTTGGTTCGTCATCAGTGTACCACTGTCCCTGGCTGGCTCCTGGATTGGATTCAAACAACCTGTCGTCGAGGCTCCCGTTCGTACGAACCAAATACCACGGCAAATACCCCCTTCGGGCGGGTACTTACGTCCGCTACCAAGTATGGCTCTTGCAGGAGTGCTTCCCTTCGGGGCTATCTTTGTGGAACTCTACTTTATTATGAACAGTATATGGTTCAGTAAGGTTTACTACATGTTTGGGTTCTTGTTTATCTGCTATGGTTTGATGATCATGACATGTGCAGCGGTTACTGTGCTTATGATCTACTTCCTTTTGTGCGCAGAGAACTATCATTGGCAATGGCGCTCTTTCTGTACTGCAGGCGCTAGCGCTGCATACGTATTTGCGTCTGCTCTCCTCTACTGGATGAAGGACCTGAGCTTCGGAAGCTGGACGAGCGGCGTGTTATATCTCGGGTACAGTGCGCTACTAAGTGTTCTTTTCTTTGTACTTACAGGTAAGTGCTGGTCCTACATCAGCTTATTAGATCCCGCTAACTTCTCCTAGGGACAATTGGCTTTTTCGCTTCATGGTTATTCGTGCTGAAAATTTACAAATCCATCAAAGTCGACTGATTCAAAAAACATCTTTGTTCAACCAGAGGCTAAAAGCGATTGGCAAACAATTTGGGAGCAGCAGGCATCTGATTTGTAAATTTAGAGTGCTTCTGGCGGCGTTCGTCAAGTTTGGGTATACGCGGCGTTTTCCGGCTGTGGCTAAGAAAATACAGTTGGCCCTGAATGGGGCGGCTTGAGGCTTGTATAAACTATCTGCATGTTTCGATTGAGCCTCGTCTTGTGCAAAACGATCCCAGTTATTGATAGCTTGAACTGTCTATTTTGGTTGTGTCAGCATGCTAGTAGGGAAATCGATCGCACAATCAGAAACTTCCATTACTTAGTCATGAGAAATGAAAAGTTGAAGAAAGATTATCTTTAAATTTGCTATCTAGCTTCTGAATTTTTGCGAAGCTGCTTGGAGCCACTAAAACTACCCAGGTACCCGTGGCTGAAGCTCGGGCTATGTGAGTGACATCATTACCCTAAATTGCATGTGAAGACGAGCACTTTCAATCAGCGACGCAACATTTCACATCAAACCCATAAACAACTTTAAATTCTCCGCACCGTACAAGATTAAATAATAATCTACAGCTATTTTTTTACACCATGGAAAACCCAGGTCCAAGCCCTCTCATCTGATTCCCTATGATCGACCTCATGAGACCATCACATTGTGAATGTTGGAAAACGGTAAACTAACGGCTTTATCTCATCTATACAGTGAAAGAAATCCCCGGCGTGATACATCGCCTGACTCAAACGCCGCCATCGCAGCAAAGAGAGACAATCGAGACGTACTTCACGCCTAATGCGTCGTTCACACACCCATTTTGCCGCACAGGAAGCTTTGACAATTCGAGATTCTTGATTAAGTGTATCTACCGATGGTACAAGATTATGAGCCCAAGGATAGATATCACCGTCAATTCCGTTGGTATGATATATTCCAAGCTGTTCTTTCAGTTCTGTTCAATCCCCATCCCTGGAGGAATCGTAATCAGGGGTGATGAGCTACTCCGTTGATCACGAGTTGCTAATTCCGACACGCCAGCTTATGACGAGTCTACGCTCCTTCTCTATGTCCACATCTCGCAAGTCTTCCGCATTTGGGTCATTCCGTTCTACAAGGCGCCTGTGACCCTCGTTACGGTATTGCAGCTCATGCATAACAAGTCAGATAAAAAGTATTATATTGAGAGTCAAAACGACCTATACCAAGTGGACCAGTTCATTAAATTTGTCTTGCCAGGCGGATGGATACTAGTGTGGATATGGCAGGCGGTAGCAACGCTGTTTTGTTTAGCTAGCACGGTAGCTCTATGGCCTGTTACCGCAGTAGAAGAATTGATGGGCATGCAAGAGAGAAAAGTGGAGAAGGTAGACAGCGGACAACCGGGTGTTTCACCAGAGGTAAATGGACTACTGGACGCCGAGAGAAAAGGGATAGTGAGTGGTTGAATTAAGCCGTAAGGAGGTGTGATAAAACGTCCTAGTCCGTATTGTTGGCCGTGCATGATGAAACGAACTTTCAGAGAGGTACACATCCTTATGTTTCGGAGTATATGACTCCTCTTAAAAGCTATAGAGCATGACAATTAGGATAACGCCACAAACTTGATGCATGAAAAAGCTCTAAGTTCTTGCGTAAATTCTATCCATGCACTGTTGACGCACACAATCGCCTTTTAATTTCCGCGTGAACAGACTTGGGTGATTAGGAAACTTTCACAAAATCCTCACGATCTCCGCTCCTGGAGTACTCCGAACATTTGTTAGAAATATACATAAGACAATAGGGACAAAGTGAGTGAGGCGAATAACCGTTGGCTCCTAGCAGGGCTCTGTGGCTTGATGTCTTTCTAATTCAGAGCCAAATTTGGCTAGGAGGCTAGTCAAGCGAAAAGATGGTAGCTCAACAGCACGCAAGCTACGTCAGCAAGACCGCACCCATACCAAAGAACGAAGCGAACGCAATTTTAGGAAGAGGCCAGGAAGCCGCATGACAGACGCGACGATGTTATGCAATAACACCTCATAACGGACCAAATTTGGTACGGAATGCGATAACACCTCATAACGGACCGAATTTGGTACGGAATGCAATAACAGACCCCTAGAGGGTGGCGTTGAAATTACTACTCCGGACCTCCTCCTGACTAAGCACAGGCGAATCCCGCAAAATTTCCTTAAGCCAATGAGACAGATCCAAGTAAAATGGTGGCGCTCGATCCTCGTTATGGCACGGAGATAAAACCCAGCATGATTGGACGCCCCAGCAGCGAAGCTTCCTGCAAAACGGATAACGCTCAGACGATTCCAGCGCGCCACGGGAGTCAAGCGGAAACCCAAGGTGATAACGGCGAATGCGGCGAGCCGCTCTCACGAGAAGTGAAGACTCTGCTGGCAGTGTCTTTTCTTGTACCTTGCGACCCCTGTCGAACACTTCCCTTCTCCTTGTCAAATTTTCCCTTGCGGCTCAGGCAAGCCTCCACTCCTTATTTCCATTATCGAGCACGACTGTGTCGACCCACCCCCTTTGCCAAATTTTATATCTCTATAGTCTCAGATCGCTTCTTTCGCTTCCCCTAGCTATATCCCCGAGCAAACGAGACATCTCGTTGCGGCCCCCCCCC
>KV749625.1:33178-50086 GCA_001692915.1 Glonium stellatum
GACAGCAGAGGGGAGATAGAAGGAAATTGCTATATTCGCCAGACCGCGGAATAAGATAAGCTGTGAGCCATTTCGTGAAAGACCGCAAGCCATAGTAAATGCAGACTGTAATACGCATTCTATCAGATACATAATACGGCTACCGATAACATCGGCGACAGCTCCGAGAAGAAGTGTGCAACCGCATGTTAAGGCATATATTGAAGCTGGCCTACATTAACGGTTGTTAGTGGAGATCCAGCTGTAACTACGAGGGTAATAGATGCTAGAGCGAATAGTCTAGAGTAAGAGATTAGCGCCCAGTGCCAGATCTTTCGCTATGGTGGGAAGACCCACCACAACCAAACCAGCAAGCAAACTGCTAATGCCAGTAATGCAAGTTATAGATGTAATGACAACTGCTGTCGTTCCTTTCGAAACTTCTTGGCTAGAAGCAATGCCGTCTCCCATAGGCGGATGTTCATCTTTAGGGTTTGAAAGGACTCTTTCCAGAGTTGAATGACTTGACGGCGGTTGTGCGATAGAAAGCGGGTATATTGGTAATTCGATTGACGTGCGAGACATTTTGTAATAGTTGCTGATCTGGACTGCTGAGGAAGCGTTTCTGAAGCTTTTGAGAAAGAATATCACGCGTTCGATCGGCTTACACATGCTTAAACATCGACGCCTCATTCGGAGGTGTCGAATACGATTTCAGGGCTTAATCGGCATGGAAAGTTCAACATTTCTGGACGAACTCCATGACCTTTACCATGCTTTTACGAGTGGTTTAATGTCCCTGCTCCAAAGTCTAGAGTAACCTTGGCGTTGTATCTCGGCGCTAATGTTGTCTATACTCCTACAACTGGCCAAATAGAATATGCTCTATTAATGACTGTGCATCTGCCTACCCAACATCTATAACTCATCTATAATCCGTGCTGATGGCTCCTCCTTCCTACCATCTTTCTCCACATCTGGTGCCTTCTCAGAGTCCCCGGCCTTAGCCCGTCTTGCCAAAGCCGCAATCTCTTCATCGTATAATGTCCACTCTGGTACTTGCCGTCTCGCCCGATCCAGCTTTGGCTCCTTCGTCAGAGGATTGTTGCAGAGATCGATGGTCTTTGCATCTTTCAAACTCTCGTCGCTACACCATGTTTCACACCACAACCATTGCTGGGGTAGGCTGTGGATGGGTAGCTGCATCTGCATATTATTTGGTAGATCTTGGTCTAGATTGCTCAGACTATTAGGATCGGCGGATAGCTGGTGGTATTGCTGCCTTAGGCGATCGCCTGCTGCGATTTGGCGGAAGCGCTTCAGATCGACCACATAAAGGGCGCTGATATGGTAGGGCAGGCCACGAAGGAAGTTCTTCCAGTAGCCCTGCTTCCAGAAGCGGAAGCCTTCCATCTCGGTCCGGCTATCGCACATGGGTGTGAAACCATACGGAGCGCCTTCAAGGTCATGGGTAACTAGTTCATACATGTCTGTCCGCACGATCTGATCGGCATCGACGAAGATGACCTTGTCTAGATCTAGAGGAAATAGAACATCCAAGAACAGAATCTTGTAGCCCCAGATTTCTCGCTGCTTCTCCTTTTGCCCTCGGAGCCAGTGCGGCCATTTGTAAGTTACCATCTCGTATTCAAAGCCGTATTCAGCCGCCATTGTGGGAAGAAATGATTTGAAGGATGGCGAGAGAAACTGCTCAATGAACCAAAACTTTACCGTATGCTTTGTGTGTTTCATGACACTTAACATCATGATGTTTAGCATGCGCTCATAGAGATGACCGCTGGCTACGGAGAAAATGTTAATATCCGCTTGGACTCCTGATTTGGCATCAGTGGACAATCCCGTTTTGGGGAAAATGGAGGACCACAATTTCGAACCTTTGGAAATTATCTTGCCAGTATTGACACCCGAGAGCCCAACCTTGGAGAGAAATTGATTTGCTAGTTGGGTGCCTTTCGCGGCAAGATCGGTGACAACAGTACCGGGAGCTTCTAAAACATCTGCTTCCTCCTTTCCTGGTTTCCTGGATAGTCGAGGAAATAACGTCGTGCCCTGGAAGCTCATCAAGGCGATCTCCGTTGTGTCGTCCCCAACCCGAGGACCATAACCTGTAGTCCCAGTACTGTCAATATTAAAGATTTCCTGGCTACGTCCACCCTTGAGCTCAATTTTGAAGAATCCGGGATTGGCTTTGAACTGGAAGTACCCAAGATTGGCCATAATAATGGTATCGGCGAAATGCGGCTGTTTTGCCGTGCCTAGGACCAGTTCTGCTCCTCTCGGAGGAACTCCGTTGGTGATATCCCGAGAATGCCCCTCAATCAGAATGTTCTCTAATTCGTACACGGCATTAATTTCGCCCTGTCCGTTCAATGGACTTAATTTGATATTGTCCAAGTCATGGATACACTCTTCTGGAGCAACTAGCCAGGATGGCGGTACATCCATACCCATGGTTAGCAGAGCTTCAGCTGGGATACCTGTAAACCGTGCCTGCAATTCTCGTACGGAACCGTCCTCTCCAAAAGTGGGTTTTGATTCTAGGATGTAACGGTAGAAACGTTTTACGGGAAGTTCTTCCAATCGGTCTCTTGGATTTAGGAACAGTCGCATATGAACACCGCCTAGTTCGGAAAGGGCTTTCAGAATGGGGACCCATCGCTGAGCAACTTCAGAGGCAGGGTCAACAGCAGCGACAATCTGAATAATAGCTGCGTCGATATCGCCTGTAATGATTGCGGTGTGTGATGAGTTCCATCTGTTGTAGACTTCCATCCTTACAGTCGATGCGGATTCGAATATGCCATCTGGAACATCGGATACCGTCGAAGTTGCAATGAGTGACGATATCTTGGCGGCAGTTAAAGGGGAATTAATTTTCTCGGAAAGCTGGAGGGCTTCTATTGCCTTTACTGCAGGCTGAATCCGTTTCTTATTTTCGTAGGCTAGAAGGAACTCAAAATCGTCTTTATCAAATGGTCGATGATCGTAAATTGGCCCGACTAGTCTGCCGTTCAGAATGAGGCCTTCTTGGCCTCTTTCAAGACCCAATGACTTAACAAGTGCTTGCATTGTATCCCAATAGGATGCTGAATGGTTGGAATCCCCAGGTAGTTCTCTCTGGGCTACAATGGCTTCTAGATCATTAGCATTTAACGGATGCCCTTTTTGCGTCAACTTAAATAGACGCTCTGCAGTAGCTGATTTCTCAGATACATGGCTAGGATTGTGGATAAACGCCAACTCCACACCCTGATGCGTTTTACGAAACTCGATTGCATTAGCAAGTAAACGGGCTCCCGAAAGCGAATCGAAATCTCCCACAACTATTAAGTATGCCCATTCTCCTTTGTTTGCAGTGCCTTCAGCTGCCAAGTAAGGCAGTTGAGAGAAGATCGTCAGGTGTGTCGCGTGAATTTTCCTAATGTCGAGCAAAGTGATATTCTTTTCATTGCCTGGTATGACTAGCGGATTGCGTTTGAGCGATGCTTGGAAAAGAAAGAACGAGGGCAACCAGCTATCTTCATTGAAGATATCTTCGAAAACGCCCTGTTGTATCGAACGAAGGTCGAGGCCAACCCTGGTGCTCAATGACTGAAGCCAGTCATCGTTTCGAGCCACCGGAACTCCATTAATAAAAATTGGCGCATCGGGCTCCTCAGCGGCAAGTCTTGTTAAGTACTTCTTCGCATTTGTAAGCTGTTGCTCTAAATCCTCAAGCTGGAGTAGTTCCTGTAGTTGGAGTGGCGAATGATCTTTACGTATTTTGTAGTGCTTTATTATAGAATCAAATATTCCTTTATCGGGATTCGATAGCTTATTACTTGTTGTAGACTGTATCGATCAGTAAAGAGTAAAAATGGTTGGAAGTTTTCAACTTACAGCCTGAAGATATTTGATAACAGCAGCGAGACCATAGTAATCGAGGAGATGATATACAACCTTGGCTTGTGCGGCTGCACCGGGTGTTGTTGTTTGCGGAACCAGACCCCAACGAACAGGAATTTTTCGCTTTACTAAGCTTTGCAAAGTGTCGATGATTATGGTGACGTCTTTGGGGCTAGAAAAGTCAGTGGGTACAATTGAGTTGTGAATGTCTCTCCTGACGGAAGGCAGTTGCCCTGGATAAGTCCTTTGAAGCAGCTGTAGCGTATTTAGTAAAGAAGTAAGCGGCTTGGATTATAGACATACAGCAGCAAGGCTCGTTGGCCAGTCATCGTATCTCTTATCCTTTGCAATATCATTTAACCACATAATAACATTCCCCCCTTCTGTTTCATCCCTGAAGTCGTACCGTTGTGGTTCATCATCCGTCTGGGCTTCAGTAATAGCCGGATTGGATAAGATGTTGATTGCGTCGACTCCAGAAAATCCGAGCTCTCGGATGCCGTTTATCAACGTGCGCTCCCGTCGGAGATGTTCCAGAAGAGAGAATGCGTCTACATCTCGAGCAGTAACCTGGACGCCGTTAATCCAGATAACATTGTATCCGGCCGGAAGCAACTGTTCGCGGTTGCCGCGATGTTCCTCCAAAAACTCGGTCGAGGCATTATGTGTGCTTATTGCGGAAGAATGTTTGGGAAAGTCTCGAGACAATTTCAGTAGGGTGTCTAAAGGCTGATCACTATTCATCACAAAACTCGCGGCATTGATGCCTAAAGTGGAAAGCTCAGAAGCCGAGAGCGGCTTCAAGTCAGCAACTTCTTCATCTTGAAGACCGGCCTGAAGAGGCTTTTGCATATTTTTGTCTCCAGATTGTTCCGCTGGCCGGTCATCAATGACAATGTAGTCGGTCCTCTTCAGGGCTAATTCTACACCATATCCATTGACAACTAAACGCAATTTTGGGCTTGCTAAAGAGGGTTTGTAGCGAACCCTGTATGAACTCTGACCCTCCTTAGCAGTGCGACTGACGAGCCGGTGGAATTTGGAGAAGATAGGAGACGTTATATCTGCATAGAGGATGGAGGGGAGAGCATTAAGGCCGTTTCCGAGAATTCGGTCGAAAGGAAGAGGGTTAGCCCTATACTGGTATTAGCAGCTGTGGGCTACAATGTTGATACATTGAATACCTCGAGTCTTTAATTGCACCATGTTCCACGTCTAAATGCGGAGAGCAGAACTGCTTATCATTAAGCGCTACCCATGCTTCACAATCTGTACCTTGCACTGCTTGTAGCGATGGCTCCACCGAAGTATTATAGAACTGGTAGTGAGCCTCTATTCGTGGGGCCGCGGAGTGTATAGAGAGGGCGAACTGAAACGAGGAGAGAGTTTCTGGATCTGTGATATGGCCGTCGTTTTGCAAAAGCTCTAAAAACTTTGTATAGAGTTGCTGGTCTGTGGAAGCTTGCTGAAAGTAGCCTTCCGCTATGCGGTCGAGGATAGGAAAGTATGCTGTTGAATTCTCTTCCGCAGCAGTTTCTCTATGACACGTTAGACTTATCTTCTAGAGGAATAGTATACCTACAGCAGCTCTACTAGGTATGGTGCGGCGTTGAAGGAAGCCTTTAAAGCGACATTGATACCGGGGCTCCCCAGAGCACAAAGGGGCTTTAGAGCGGTGAGAAATAAGAGAGTTTCTATCCTCAGCGGCCACCAGCTTTTCCACATAGTTTAGTGAGCTCAATAGAGCTGATCCGCGAGTTAGTAAAGCTTTCGGATGAATTTTAGACTGCTACTCTGGTTGGTGTTGGGTATTCTTCAGCTCTGTAATTATGGGAAGTTGCAACGTATGGCATTTCATCGGAGGTGTACTGCTTGTTCTCAGGGCTGCATCATGCCCATAACCGTGATCAAGCCCAGTGATACAAATTCAATGACTGAATACCGGAAAGCTGTTTATGGATGCCTCAATGCGAGAATATTGTATTCGGTATTGAATAATATATGATTTTCTGGCTGCGAGATCGTCTCCGGGCAATCGATTAGGAACTTCTCCGAAGACGCGTTAACGCACGGACTCGATCGTCATTGAATCCTGAGTCCCAGCGCGTCACGAAAGCCACAGCTGCCAAACCATGTTTTCTTACTCATCCAGGACTGCGTCTGGTGCTTTCTTTCGAAGAATATTCGTGTGTCAAGCATGTATCCGTCAGTCCAGAAGGCAGCAGCAGTTGTCAGCAATTGACAGCGGTTTACTATTCCACAGACGTTTGCTGCAAACTAGCACTTCCACAGAAAACATCGTACCTTTTAGGAAACAGCTCAAAGATGAGGCTAAAAGGAAGCGACTAGAGGGAGGCTCTAGGCCATCAAAGAAGGGTGCTAAGGGACGGGACCCGAGGTTGGAGAAGTGGGA
Organism: Glonium stellatum; assembly: GCA_001692915.1. Classification (NCBI taxonomy): domain Eukaryota; kingdom Fungi; phylum Ascomycota; class Dothideomycetes; order Gloniales; family Gloniaceae; genus Glonium; species Glonium stellatum. Next base: position 39,477 of record KV749625.1, read on the forward strand.
ATTGACGGTTGGAATTGAAATACATGCAGAGCTCAATACTGCTCGAAAGCTTTTCTCAAGCGCTGCTACATCGAGTAGTGAAGTACCAAACACTCACGTCGCACTGTTTGACGTTGCTTTCCCCGGGACCCAACCTCATTTCCAAAAAGAGACATTGATACCTGCGTTGCGTGCTGCGATAGCCCTCAACTGCGAAATCCAACCCAAGAGTAGCTTTGATAGGAAGCATTATTTTTATCAAGACCAGCCCGCGGGATATCAGATCACACAATATTACGGTACTACATTGGCGTTTTCACTTACCCCGAATATGCTAATCGATGCTCTTAGAACCGTTTGCGAAAGATGGACATATCACTCTTTACGATCACGATGGTATTGATCCCGAGGATGGCGAGTCTATTACAATAGGCATAAAGCAAATTCAGATGGAACAAGACACAGCCAAAACAGTCCAACAGCCACCCTCTACCTATTTACTAGATTTCAATCGTGTCTCTCACCCGCTTATTGAGATTATAACTCTCCCCCATATCCACCATGCTTCAACTGCAGCTGCGTGTGTTCGGAAGATACAATCAATACTTAAGAGTGTCAATGCTGTGACAGCCGGAATGGAAATCGGAGGTCTAAGAGCTGATGTTAATGTTTCCGTAAGAGAACGACAACGCTTGCCAGAGACAAGGCAAGGCAAGTCCTATTATGGAGTCACTGGGTTAGGGCAGCGAACAGAGATCAAGAATTTGAGTAGCTTCAAAGCTGTGGAAGATTCCATCATTGCTGAGAGAGATCGTCAAATTAATGTGCTTGAAGCGGGCGGGGTTATTAAGGGCGAAACGCGGGGATGGACGCTTGGAAGTGTAGAAACGAGGAAGTTAAGAGGGAAAGAGGGTGAGATTGATTATCGCTATATGCCGGATCCAGACCTTGGACCTGTAATAATTGGAGAGGTCAGTGTTGATGGAACGTTCCGTTATTTCTGTGCTTACACTAGAATTAAAGGACATTATCCAGCACCTTCGAGGAGCCCTGCCCATGTTACCAGATGATATCGCAAACAAGCTTGTCCAATCGCCCGAATATGGGCTAACGATGAAAGATGCGAAAACTCTTGTTGCACTTGATGACGGTGACCGCCTTGAATACTACCTTGAAATTGTGGAAATTCTTCGAAAGGAGCTTTCGGGAAATGCACAATTTCTAGAGAAAATAGGAAAGGTAGTAAATAACTGGTAAGAAATTTTTTCTTGGCTTCACTTCTCCAACATCTTCTCTATTCATTCTCCTATAGTCAATTGCATCGCCTCGCAATCTGGAATGTTCAAAGTCCACCACCAGGCCCGAAACTTTCGATTTAAGAATTCCATTTCTACCCATTCCCTTCACATACGGCCAGAGGTGATGGAATGCAACGGGTCCCGTCCGCTCCCCGAAATTTAAGCCATCAACCGGCGGATTAGTAGTTAGGTGGGTGACCACTAGCGAATCCCCGCTGCTGTATGTTTTTGAACCTTTCAAATTTTTTTTTCCACCTTTTATTCACTGTTTCTTCATCAAAAAGTTTTCAACTTATTCGCGCCCTTTATAAAGGCATGCACTGACTGATTAAAGGGTTCTTCATGAGCTTGGAGGTCTCTTCGCAGCTGCAGAGCGAGACTGGTCACATGCTGCTGTGCCTCCGGAAAAACTTGCATCCGTCATCCTCCATTTGATCCATCGCCGCATTACTGGTCGTGCCGCCAAGTTGTTGCTCTCAACCATCTTCTACGGCGACCCTCGCTCGGTCAAGCAAATCATCGAAGACGAGAACATGACTCTTCGCCCAATGTCTCGTGAAGAATATCTGTCTTTTGCACGGGAGCTTCTTGATGAAAATCCAGATATGGTAAATGCTATCAAAGAAAAGCGCCAACATGGAAAAGTGATGTGGTTTGTAGGGCAAATGGTGCGCCGTGGAGATGAAGGGAGGGTAGAGGCGGAGAAAGTGGAACAGATCTTGCGGGAACTGTTAGATATTACTGGTTAGAAAATGATAGATGAATTACTGATGTTGAGCAGTTAAAGATGTCTCCTGACCTCTACGACTTGTGGGTTCTGTGTTCAAATATGATCATATTGAACCAAACGTCGATTGACCCACACAATACTGGTCAACGCGTTTTCCTCAACAAACAGACTAGTCTCCAGAGTTAGGTCATACTATCAACAGATTCTAATGGTCTTACATCTAAGATTCAAACTATCAGATCGTCTGCATGCGCTAATTGAACTGCTCGTTAGACGTTGTCGGAAGCTTAAAGTATATATATTCAACGTCTAACGAATGAAATATATTCCTAAGACATTTGAAATGCCCCCCCTGGACCATTTTTCTCGAAATCCGATTCGCCAGCATCCGTTATAAACACGACATCAATTTTCCTTTCGCCAAGTGCACCGAGAATCCCTTTGTCACCTTCTCACAGGCCTAGGCTATCCCGGAAGAGACTAAATCTACACCCTAAAGGACGGAAATTGAGCGGTCGACGAGCGGCTGGGAAGGTCAGCTCTAAAATGACAGTTTCTACTGTTGATGAATCTGTCGACTTGAAAATCCCAGCTAGTGCGTGTCGGGAAGACCGATGGAGGGTCTACGCTCAAAAGTCAATGATTGCGCGGAAGGCCTGGTTATCTGCAAAGGGGAAGATATATGGCACAACGATGGAGTCCGAGCCAGAAAGTACTTATAATCGAAGGATGGGGCTCCATCAGAAACTTCCTCCTGTACTAGTTTCTCGGAGGCTGCCGCAGCGCGAGAAATCCGTCATGGCAGCGACAGCCATAGAAGCCAAAAAGAATAGCCCAATCTATCGAGTGTTCAATAGTTCAGTCCATCCTAAGCTGGAAGAACGGACAGATATCAAAGATTCTTCAATTCTAATCTGGTCCTCATCTCTAGGGGGTAAAAATGGTGCCCAAATTTTACACCTCTCGAGCCCATCAGGCAAGGCAATTGCTAGCCATGATACTCTATCAGATGTTGCCTGTAGCGAGAAAACCCTTCAATATTCCCCAAATATGGACGTCCGACTCCCATGCCTTGAATCGGATTTCCTAGTGAGAAATAGCGATGGCCTGTCCGGGACTCTTCTGAAACAGCCGCAACCTAAAACGAGCGTTATTTCGTTGTCTAAGTCTAATCTGTCAGAGACAAAGCGTAAACCGATATCTCGCCTGTCAAAGAAGCGGCCTCTGGTTTCGAGCAGCCGCTTCACTTCCCAATCCTTGCGGAACACCATCCAAGAGCACCATCCCAGTACCAACAACAAGCAAATATCTACACGCAGCGGTGACCGTTTGACGCGAGTGAATTCCCGGCGTCGAGAACGCCAAGACTCTGCAGCATCTGAAGAGCTAAAGATCCCGTCGAGGGCCTCCGCTTCCCCCTACGCCATTTCCCTGCCCACATCTACTTCCGACAGCGATGAGGAGTCCTGTGTAAAGACTCGCTCTCTCAGCGATGAGAGCATTCGACTAGATGCGTTTCTGGCTGACCTGCCTGCGCTGGAAGCGGAGCTTCCTGGGTTCGACAAGGTATCACGGCCAACCTGTATTCACAGGAACAGAGCTCATATGAGTGTGACTGAGTTTACCGCGAGAGACTCCCGAAAGAACTAGCTATAATGTTAATTATGCCGGCTTTAGTACTTAGAGAGGTATTTTTAAGGACTGCTGGTGGTGGGTTTGTCCGTCATATTTGCCAGAGTATTGGCTGGAGCGTATTGAAGAGGTTGCTGTTCATCGAAGGTTTTGATAACGTGTTTCAGTCTCTATTATTTTCAACAGATTTTTAAATATTGATGGCGTGATGCTGTCAAGTGTCTTCCCGTGCCCCTGGGTCCATGGTGCAATGAGTTTTGAATACTTTTATCTAGTAGTCGGCCTTGCTCGACTTACTGAGGACTCAAAATGGGAATGCAGAACCCATAACTCGGACCAGGACTAAGACGCCCGAGATATCTTAAGCTAAATCGGTTAGATGTTGAATATGTCTTGTTTCGGAGGGCGTATAGAAAAGCACACAATCTTTTCATCACCAGAAGAAGTTTCACGAAATCGTATTGCTTAAGGATTGTAAAATATTTTTACTTGTCTGGGTTGCATGATTTCTATTTCACGTTACCTACTTGATAGAAATTCATTATATGTTGAAGTCTCGCCATTAAGTACCAAGACAATGAGAGTACCCTTGTTTGCGCTTTGACTTACCGACTAATATATATACGAAGGAGTTGGGTTGACCTTGTCAGTGTGCTTCAACCGAGACATGGCTGTAGGCATGTTCATCACAATCACGTTATCCGGGGTTAAATCCCTCTAACGAACACTCCTAGGGAGTGCTCGATGGAGAATATTCCAGCCTGGCGACAGCTACCCTTTCGGGACGGCATACTCACTCACTAGCAGTGGGCAGTACAAATGGTTTGTTCAGGAATGGTTTTGCATTTCTTGGTCTACGGAACCAGAATACCATTCCTCAGCCACCACGCTGCAAGAGTCAAGTGCCTTTTAGGTAGACCCTAATGCCCGAAACAATTGTATCCATCCAGCGAAGAACCAAACACTCATGCCACCAATTGTATCACACCCCCAGCTTCCTTGATCTTGCGTTCCGCCTCCTTGGAGACGTATCTTGCGCGAACAACGATTGGGACGTTAGGGATTCTGCCTTTTCCGAGGACCTTCGAGTAGCCAAGGGAGAGGAGGCTGGAGGAAATAGGTTAGATCATTTCAACATCGCCTACGGTGGACTACTCACTCGAGGACGGGAGCGGTGTCGGATTGTTTGTTGGAGAGATATTGGTCGCGCTTCTCGGCTGGCACGAGTGACCATAGCTAAACGAATGATAGGTTAGCCTGCTTTCTGCCGTCGAGAATCCGCGAAAAGGTACCTTATCGAGGTTGATTACGGGTTTCCAGAATTGATTTTGTAGCTTGTGGAAGTACCGCATGCCGACCTTTCCGAAGTAACCAGGATGGTATTTCTGGCTTTTATCAATACAAGTCCGTTTCTCGTTAGGAGTTATTAGGTTCATACATCGATGTTCGTGCGGTGGTGATGCTGACCACCAGCCATACCACGACCACCCGGGTGCTTGCGGTGCTTCCCTACACGACCATGACCGGCCGAGACGTGACCGCGACTGCGAGAAACTAGTTAGCTTTCTGCAATTGAAGACAAGTGAGTTGAACGACTTTTAATGTCGCATCGGGGGTATCGGTGAGGTCGGGAATTGCTACAGCTAAAGATAGAAAAGGACATCTTAGACATACTGCTTCCTTGTTTTGCTCAAATGGGTCGGCATGATAGCGACGTTCGACCTTGGAGATAGTAGGATAAACTATCACTTTGCGGATTCTTTGCTGTGGATTTCGTTGCGCGAAATGGTGATCCGCTAAGCGAAGTGTGGGCTGACTAATGTAGCGTATCTGTCATCACGTGAGTAAGTACTCTATGTCGATGATTTCGGACAAGTGGCAGTTCTTGCAAGGTTAGGGCTGCGAATATTTACGTTCTACACAGCTGATTATGGCTTCTTCGCGCTAAATTCAGACGGTCCCAAAATGCGCTTTGCAGCGAAGTAAAGGGATCACAAATTCAAGCTTCAAAATTGATTCCTCACTGCCCATTGCTATGCTTTAACCCCAGTATGGTGTCCTCAGCCCAGCAAAAGTTGATGCTGTTGAACTTAAGCCGTCCCCTGAATCCTCTTTCTTTCTCTGTCCCGCAAGCTATGGTTATGAACGTTAGCGTCCTCATTGTCCATGTATCAGTTGGTAGAACGTACCTCTAGCTGAATATGCCGGTGCACATGCACCAGCCAATCAACATAGCTTTGCGCCTCATTATTCCGATCCTCATATAGTAACCTGGCGAACTCATATTCTGCACCATCTAACCCCTGCCGCGCCAATTGCAGAGTTAATGCTTTCGAACCTCTTGCAGTTTCCAAGTATTGTAATATGTTGCGCACTTGAGCATTCAGATGGGTCTCAAGTACAGGCAATGTTGACTGAAAAGTGTCCAGTTGCTTGAGATTCGTATGGCCCTCACCAAACAGATCCTCTAGAAGGTTTGGAGAAACTTGTGCGTGAAGCCAGAGCAAGCAGATTTGCCCGTTATCGACTATGTAGGCACCACCTTCCTCGACCTTGGAAAACGAAGCCCGTACGCCTTCGGGCATTCGAAGGTGACCATTCTCGTTGGCGAAACCATCCTTCTCATCGAGATTGTGTATCGAGATTATTCGCGGATATAGATACAGCGAGAGCTCCAATGACCCCATTGCCTTGATCATCCTCATATCATGTACCCTCCGATCCGTCGGTTCCTTTCCTCCCTTGAAAGCTCTCGACTTGATCAGGCCGAGAATATACATGCTAAACTCTTTTAAATTTTCGGGTAGGACTAATTGGCCGGGTGGGTTATTGCCAGTAAAATTCTTCCTGTATCCGGCCAGGATATCCACAGTCTTTTCGGTTAAAGCTCCCCGGATCTCCTTTAGAGACTTTTCAGCCATACGAGCTGCAGCCTCTTTAGCGATAAGGTTAACAACCGAATCCTGGTCTACGAATTTCATTGATTCAGCTGCGCCTTCACTAACACTAGCGACGATATTGCTACATCGAACGCGCCGCTCGCCACTTGCAGTAGTGTAAAGCAATGCGCTTTGAAAATGAGCATCGAGTTTGGGATCTAATTTCCCGTCATAGCTGAACATGACTCCAATCGCTTTGTCTGCATCGATAACTCCAAACTCAAGATCGGCACCAAAGGTATGATGGTAAAAATTTCCGTGATAAGCTGAAACTTGTAGGCCGTTAGAGCACCGGACTTTCATGAGAGCTTGGTAGCCTGTTTCTCTCGTTACAGTATGCTTTATCTCCTTTGAAAGTTTTAAGGTATCTCGAGGGGAATGGAAGTTAGGGTAGTGGAAAGTTTCACCACCGGTCGTTGCAGAGACGTGGCCTGCGGACACATTAGAATTGCGCTACAATGAACGGCTAAGTTTTGCAAATAATCAAATCTTACCGATAGTGGCAATGTCAAGGTAGCCGCCGTTCGGCGCTGCCATGAAGAAGTCTACTCCAATTCCACTTTCCACCATTTTAGTAGCGACTTTGCGAAATCCGGGATGCTCTGTTGTGAGAAGTTTCTTCTCCGCATCGGTATTGCGCATATTACCATCATCTCGCAGGAAAAGTCTCCCTGGACCCCAAGTTGGAAGTGCCGTAAGAGAGCACACTATCTTGCCTCCAGTCGCTAAAAGCGCAGACAGTGCCGAATTGAGAGCTGGTAATAGGGCGGGTTCCGGATTCTTGACCTCTGAGAACATGTTTGGCAATTGTGTAAGAAGTGAAGTTATGACGGCCTTCGACTCCTCAGGATCCACAAAAAGACCCTCACTTAGGGGGACAAATGGGTCCTCGATATCTGGCATAACCAACATTTGGGCTTGATCTAAGCCTGCCCCTAAGTTGTAAAAGTGGATCTCCTTATCAAAGGTTACAATTCCGACCTTTGCTCCAGGGGGAAGTTTTCGCGTGCTAGGACTATCCTGCTGGTTTTCCTGTTTTTCTGTGCCTGAACTACCATATAGAGCGCTGATGATCCCTTCGCAAAAGCCATCGAGAAAGCCTCGATTAACAGCTTCCGCACTTACGTCAATCAAGAAAAGCCAACGAAGACCAACAGGCTCCTTCGCCCAATACTCCTTTGGTACCATAAATTCCACAGTTCCCAGAGTTAGCTCAGGCCTTTGTAACCTGTCTACTCTGACGCCTGAAGGATCTGTAGGCGCAAAGTACTCGGGCCCGACATCATTAGGAAATGTGCACATATTGCAGACAAATTTATTGCCGCCTGAGCGAAATGTCATGAATGGATTGATGTAAGCTCGGCACCTCCTGCATCTCGGCGGGCCTGTCTCACCGAAATCAAGAACGGGAATAGGTTGCTCACCCTCCTGTAGGGGAGCTAGCGGCTGGAGGACGAGGCCTAAAGGAAGAGAAGTTGCTGCAAGGGCATCGGCAGAGGCGGGTATATTGTTCAATGAGAGTCTTGCAAATTTTGGGGAAGAGTTGCCCTGGTCGAAGGCGACAAAAGGGACGGCAGCGGGAGGGGGAAGATGCTGCTCCATGGTAGGATATACGTGTTCCAGGTAATATTTGGCTGGTATATCTCGAGACCTAGGTATACTAGGTATATGCTCCGGATCAACACGACCTTGAGAGGATGATGCTGCTGTGCCTACTAAAGGTGTAGTTGAACGTGCGGCGTGTTGCATGGGAGAAGCCGTGTTTACAGGATTGAAGGGCGCGTTTGCCGGTGCAGGGAATTGCGACATTGCCGGAGTGATCTGAGGACTGCTCCATTGTCCCATGCCAGGTTGAGGCACGTTCTGGTTTAGGAATTGAGTTGGTGTTCCAATCCCACCCTGCGGCATGCCATTAAATGCTTGAGAGCTTCCACCAGGGCCTTCAATGTTGTGATATGCATGTCTATCCTTCTTTTTATGCGCTCTAGATTGACCTGTCGTATCAACACCTAATCCCATTCCACTCATCTGAGATGTTAAATTGGCCACGTCTCCCTCATTCGCGGCGGTAGGGGATTGTTGAGAAGGAAAATAGGTCGGTTCTTGCGTTGGAGGTACATATCCTTGGGTAGTTGACCTGGGTGTTCCAATATACTGATTGGAAGGGGCGGTGTTGATGGGAGAGCCGACCTGTTGATACCCTCCCGGGCTCGAGGCCACTGGCGGCCGAAATTTTGAGGCTTCGTTCTGTTTTCGGGGACTATTAGGGTTCGGAGCACCTTCCCCGAGGGCGTGGTACATGGAGAAATCGGACATCTTTGCAGTGAGAATTACAGGGTTAGTTGTTTGAGATAGTATTTGCGGAGTCGGAATATGAGGGCCCGCAGTTATATGTCTTGCGACAGGATTCGATCGCCCGGCGATCTTCGAGAGTACATGTCCCAAATTTGACAAAGATTAGGCTTTTAGCTTAGCAAACGAAGGTTGTGGAAGACTGGACATGCAATTGACAATTCTGTATATCTGGCGTTTTTGAGGTTTTTGGAAGAGGGCTGGGCTGATCCCGCGTTAGCGCGTGTGCTGCCAAGAAACTCTCTCTTATAGCTCTATACTTCCTACCTACCTGGATATCATAACTCCACCCGACCTAATAACCTTTGGAGTATTGATTAGAGCAAAAAGCCCGATTACATAGGCTTGTCACATGCTTTTGGCATTGATTATAGGGACTATAGTTTAGTGAGAGCATCTTTTATTGTTTATCGGAGGGCGAAGCAGCGAATTATTGGCAAGATGTAGCCATTAGCTTGTTGCCGTAGAATAAGATTTCAGAGGCCATTGGAGGCGCCTGGAACATAATACCGAATTAATAGTGCAAGCCTCTTTAAATAGAGAGGCTGAATTGGAAAATTTACTACAATCATCTCTACGTTATAGCAAGAGCCCCAGAAGCATTAGAAGCACGCCAAGAAGTTTTGGCTGAATTATTCAGACGGAACAAGTCGCGTCTCATGCGTATCATTTCACCACTCTACAGTTTCTAGTTTATTTAGAGCCACAGCGCCGGCTAGCCATTAGCTAATCAATTAGGGTAATAGTCACCGAATCAAAGCGGCATATTCTCCCCCATATAATCTTCGTAGAACTTTACTTCTTTCGAGCTTATCGGAAATGACGAGTCAACTGTGTCGATATTTTAGGGTCTTGCGCTTTTTCTCGGGGCATGCGTGAGCTCCTAGCTCGACTTCAGGGACTAAAAGAATTACGCGAGCTTCGAATAGCGCTTAGCTACAAACCTGACATGTTCCTAGTTTTGTGAGGACTGTCCCTCCACTATAATTCCTCTGTAAGACTAAGGCAACTTCATGCCTCGACGGAAATTGTACCAAGTTCCATCCGACCCGTACCGACGTTCGTCGCCTCGTTAATGATGTTAGGATGGTTCGTAACTACCGTAAGTGTTAGTGGTCTAACTTGCAGAAAGAACGCCATCCTCTACTCATACCATTGTAAGTTGGCGAAAGCTTAGTCTGTCGCTTTAACGCTGAGAGTGGCCAGTTGGTGCGCTCATTCGGCGCCTCAACAGCCTGTACACCTTTTAAGGGAAGTACAACCACACCAGCTGCGAGGTAGAGTGAACAGATGACGACCTCCATAAGAAATTGCATGAAAGCCATCGGGAACACGCTTGGTTTGCGCCAATTGAAGGCCTCGGATTGGGGTGCAAAGGCAGTGAGGAAACCATAGACAATTCGGACTAAGAAAAAGGGGGTGTGATACAAGAAGCATAAGGAAACAACGATCGTATAAGATTAACGTATATAGATTAGGCTGGCAGGTATAAATACCTGCCGTAGAAGCATCAATAATAGATCATCTTCCTCCCAACAATCAATCTGCACCAAAATGGTAGCTGAAGAAGCCCAATCGGCTTGATATACATTACAAGTCAATATATTTGAGGAGCCTTGCAAATTCAAGCTTGAGCACCAGATCTTTGTCCTCCAGATTAACCATACAATTATAAAAACT
>KV749626.1:0-17598 GCA_001692915.1 Glonium stellatum
TGGCACGACTGGCACGACTGGCACGACTGGCATGACTGGCTCGACTGGCTCGACTGGCTTGCTCGTCGGCCAGGCACGGTGCGGGCGGTCGGCCAGTAGTGATTGGTCGGCGCATCGATTAGGTGTGATGCTCCCGCCGGGCTTGCAGGCGCGTGGAGCGGTGAGGAAAAGGAGACCAGCCTATGGCCGCTGCCCCGGCCGACCTGGCTTGCTTGGGCTGTTTCGCGCCGCGGCCTGATTGGCAGATTTGCCCCTCGCCATGCCCATCTCCCCATGTGCAGAACGAAAAAGCTCTGGCATGCCCCGAGATTGAAGGCCCACCCACGCCCGCTCGAGGCTGGAGGGGAACATGCGACGGTGCAGGGCAGCATGCAGCGAGGGTGGCATGCAGCGAACTAAGTGCTAACCAGTTCAGGCCTGTCCGGCGCCTGGCAGACCGGCAGACTGACATGCCAGCTTATCCAGCTTATCCAGCAGTCGTCCAGCAGTCATCCAGCAGTCATCCAGCAGTCACCCACCAGCTAATATCCTGCACTTATCCAGCAGACTTCACAGCCAACACTCTCTGTTCCTCTGGCGCTGGGGGATAATTTGCGAGGAGTGGCGCTCCCTTTCGCAGCCACAGTGCCACGACGCCTTGTGTTTAGGATGGAGCGCGTGCAACCACACGAGGAAGAGGCGACGTTACAGCTTTGTCAAATTAGCATCATGTCCTCGTCATGACGACAAAGTGGTCCGATTTACACTTCTGAAGCCAACTGGCTGACTTTTTAATAAAGCCGGGCGTCGAAAGGCAACCGGGCAGTCCAACAGTCGACCCTTCCAGCAACCGAGCAGCAACGGGGCAAGTCTGATGGCAAATGCCAGATAGCCGCCCTCGGCTTCCCGCTAGATGCCAGCCCTTCTCAACTAGACGGCCCCTACATGCACACTACCCTCACTGACATGCCCACTAGCCCTGCTCACTGGTCTATCCCAACTTCCCGCCAGCCTATCGTCGTCGAGCCGGTGAAGTTCCGGGTATATTGTGAGATAAGACGAAACGGCAGGAAATGGCAGTAAATGGCAGCAAATAGCAAGCAAATAGCAAGCAAATAGCAGCAAATATCACTAAATAGCACAAATCTCCTACCTTCATACCACACGCCTCATCTCACCAGCAAACATAAGCTACCACGGCTACCTGCAATTGTGGGCATGGCACTCCGGCACCCTGCTCGCAAAACACCCGACCCCTCCAGCGTGGGCATGTTTCTTATTCCCTGTGCCGCTTATTGGCCCTAGGCCGTCACCAAGGTCCATGTCACATTCCCCAGACGAAGCCGAATTCCGTTAATTACGCACTCCGCACTACTGCAGGTCCAGAGCAGCCTCCCTGTCACTGAATGACATTTCTGGGGAACACCCGAAACTCGCGCCTCTACCTTGCTCAAACACTCTCACCACCATTCTCCTATCCGTTTGCATAGCTATACTGTAACTTGCACTTGCCCTACCGCTCCATTACCTCTATCAGAGCCGGAAGCCCCATTCATTCCTATACTTTACAACCAGTCCAAACTTAGACTGCTGTGACCTGACTATCCCAACGGTGCCTTCAGCCCTACAGGGTCCATGTCCCTTCATCTCGCGAAGCTCAGATTATTTTTGATCGGAAGTATACTATCCTGTCGGAAGGCTTCCGATCATCATCAATTAATACAAATACCCTCCGGACAAGGTCGAACCAATGGGTCGGAAGCAATATTGCGCCTCCTCCACGCCAATATTATCGACGCCACACTATCGTACGACGAACAGACCGAAATCTATTGTGCCTTTTCGTTAAATTCTTGATCCTGGCTTCTGCGTCGTAATCATAGTCAATTGAGATAAAACAAAGGCCCCGCTTTTTAGCAATCCTTTTACTTCCTTGGAATACGGATACAGGCGAGTACCTTATCATACAAACAAATCTCCTACCACGAAGATAACTTAGTACCATATATAACTCTAGGACATTGCCTGTGGCCCGCAGATACATCTCAGGAAGACGCTTCATTACGGTCGACCAGGTCTTCAGTTCATATGCATCGTCGCAGATCCCGATCCAACCACTTCCAGAGATGTGTTCACCGAACGCTATCAGGCTTGGCACAGGATCTAGCCATTCTCTTCAATTTCCGCTAAACCACTAATTGTTGTTGCATCTGGGCAAAAGGCGAATCAAGAATCGATCCTGTGCCATGCGAGACCCCAAGCAGTCCGGTCTCTACCTTCGCTCTAGCCAAACTCAAGATGGATTGCGTAGCTTTGCCATTTTATGACTTTACAAGAACTTCAGCACGTCCGCATTCGTGCTTAACGGAGTACGTTTTCCATGAGTCCTAATGATGACGGCATCTGCCCAGCCACCATCCAGCTCTTCGCCATATCTCCTACCGGCCAGATTTGACTGATATATCCATATTTCTGCCCTCAGTTACAATCCATTGGCTCCGAGTATATTCTGCCTAGAATATTCGCAGTATTGTGTCCTATTTTCTGAATATTCTAGAATGGTGTGGCAATGTGAGTCAAAGATGGCATTTTGTATGAAGGCCCCAGCACGCAGTCAGCCCTAAATATCATCAATAGTGGGCGCACCCGCTGCTTCGATACGCTTCAGCTTAAGCCTATAGGTGTGCATATGAGTGCAATATTGGTACCAAGCCTGCTCAATGTTACGTATTGGATGCTACCCCTTAGCATGCTTGCGTTAGTTTAAAAAATTCTGCTTTGGGTTCAGCTCACTACAGTCCCTTCAATACTAGATTCTTGGTATTCGTAATTCCTTACTTAAATGGCAATGCACATGGGTTCTTAAATGTATTCGCTGCTCTACATCTTTCTACCCGCACATAACGTCTCATCCGAAACCAAGGCCACCATTTGCAGCTCTATCGCCCGCACACGTTTCCACAAATGCTACCGGGCACGAAGACATACTCATTTTTGCGAGCCAGGCGGTAGACCGAGAGAAGACAAAAGAGATGAAAGTTGATAGAAATAGGTCAATGACGCGACCGCAGCAACTCAACTATTGCCTCACACCCTCTCTCTTCTGCGTACCGTATCGGCGTATGCCCAAATTCATCCTCACAGTTCATATCAATACCGCCCTTTGCAAGCAGTAGCTCTACTACTGCCGTATATCCTTCCGCTACTACTAGTGACAGCGGCGTTCGGCTCTGAAGATCTTTAGAGTTGGCGTCAACGCTAGCCGTCGCAAGTAGTAGCTTTACTATGTCCGTACGTCCTTCTCTTGCTACCTCTAACACTAGCGTCCAGCCCCTAAAATCTTTAGAGTCGGTGTTAACGCTGGCCGTCGCAAGTAGTAGCTTTACTACGCCTAGATGCCCGTTCTCTGCTGTCAATGACAGCGGCGTCTGGCCACTAGAACTTCTAAAATCAGCGTTAACGCCGGCCGTCGCAAGTAGTAGCTTTACTACATCCATGTGCCCATTCTTTGCTGCCCATGACAGCGGCGTTTGACCAAAGCCGTCCTTAAAATTGGGGTTAATCTCCTTTCTGGAGAGGAGCCGCTTAACTGCCGTTTCGCTTCCCTCCTTCACAGCCTTCAACAGCTCTATACCACCTTCAGAAGTGCCCAGGTTCTCGCCCTCGTGCTTCAGGCCTATATCTTCAGGCTCCGACCCTGAATTGCCATCCTCTCCAAATCCCAAATCCCAGGAATCGTCGTCCTCCGCAAAGTCGTCGTCTCTAGAGCCGTCAAAGGTAATATGGGCCTTGTCCGAGTTCGCTTCATCTACGCCATCCTCGTCTTCGCTCAGTGAGCGCGGTAGTGAAAAAAGAGAGAAACGCTTTAGATGCAGTGCAATGTGGCTTTGTAATTCCCTAGCAGTCGCTAGGGATAATGTGCATATTGGACAGCATCTGTCCGGAGAAGTTAATATCGATTCACTGACGTAGTTAATGATAGTCGCGGATATTTCATCACTGTTGCTGACGTGTGCATCGTGTAAGTGTCTTCGGTATCCGTCTAGATTAGGAAAGGTCTGATCCGGGTGCTCAGGGCAGCGAAATACCCTTCGATGTAATGAATTCTCATGCTGGATCCAGTCCTGGCGCGTATCATACAATTGATCCGGGTTTCCACAGTCCTCGTATGTACATATGTAGGGGCGTAGGTCATGTAGGAGGTGGGCTCTGTTCATCATTAGTGTTTTCTCCGCAATGTTTAGGGGCTGCCTCACTTCCATGCTTTCTCGGCTAAGACTGTGTTGGAACATAAGGTGAAGCAATAAGGGCACTCAAAGTACTTTTCCTTCGGTGGTCGCTTTGGAGGTGGAGGGAACTCTAGAACTTCCTTGCTGGGCTGCCGCGTTGAAGGAGCATACTCGGAAACTGAAACATCGGTTTGGTTATCTCGGAAAATTGGCATGGGGATGTTCAGACGGCTAGCGGTCGTAACAGATTGCGCAGGAGCCATAGCTGGTATTAAAGCCTTGTTGGTCTGTGTCTCCCCGTGGAGCCGAATTAGAGGCTCCTTCTGGATTTCGACTTGCTGCGTAACCTCCTCCGCGTGTCGGGAGAGTTTATCTCGGTGCTTCCTCCAATATGCAAATTGCATTCTTCGTCGTACGCTTGCACGAGCTATGCGGCGCACAAGGACTGACTCAGCAGCCTCCGATAAGTCTGTTCTATATTGTGAGAGCACAGTCCAGATTGGCTCCCACACGTTTTCTGCATCATCAATATAGGCTTCTTCTTCTCCTTCGTCTTCTTCTCCTTGTCCTCCCCCCCTCTTTCCCTTTCTACTCTATTCGTATTTTCTGATGGGTAGGTGGTTGGATACTCCTCAAGTGCTCTTGATTTTCGATATTGTAAGAAGAGTGAGCTAACATAATCATAATCAGATCCCTCAGAAGCCTGCAGAAGGTCAACATTGGTTTCGGAGTCAATTTGTTGATGGTGCAACGCCTTTAGCGATGCAAATCTAGGTGATGGATTGCGAATCCATGTCGAGAGCTTGTAAAGCCGGTCAATCGGATCTTTAATACCATCTAGAAGCAAGTCTACATCTGATTCCATGTCCTCAGACGCCTCACCTGCAAAATCTTCGTCCGAAGGCTCTAAATCAGGGGCAGTTCCCGTAGAGTCTTCTTGTGTCCCTGTTTCGTTCTTGCTAGTCGCATACTCGATTACTAATTAAATTAGCGCTGGTATTTGAGATAAATAACGGCAGATCTAGGCTTGAACTGACCTTCAGCCAGTGAGCTGTTGAGACTGTTAATGAACTCTGCAGTGTATACTTTATACTCTCCGCTTGTCTGACACGATAGTCTAGAGACTCATGACCTGATACGAATAGTCCCATGTTCACAGCCCAAAGTTCCAACCGGTCGGCTTCGGCTGCAAATTCAGCCTCGGGCCATTTTTCGTGTCTGGTGGGGGTAGCGAGTTCATCGATGGCTTTGACCCGCTTGAAAAGCATCATGGCTATAAAACCCATGTCGTTGAGGGTCTCTAGTTGTTCCGCTTCTTCCATAATTCGATTCCACTGCTCATGCAGGATTTCTAGGATTCTTGTCGAGATGCTTTTGAGGGTTACTCAAATCCCACTTTGCAGTGGGACGACTTGTTGCCCCTCTACCCCAATCAAAAGGTAACGCGAACTGCTATCACATGTGCTACCCCGAATCTAGGTAAGTGTGTGTAAACATAAGTCGACTTACATAAGCTTAGTTTCATGACAATCTTTTTTATCAGGACCGAACGACTCGGAACAAATCGACAAGGTTGGCGTGTGCCTACGATTGCGACTAGAAGCTCTCTGCTCTCCGATAGGTACACTATCATGTGGGGTTCGAAGTTGCAGGTGTTGTGCTTGGAGTTCTCCCGATTGTTTTCAAGGCTGTCGAATTATCCGAGGATGGTATTAAGACGGGCAGATTATTATTTCGGAAGCAAGCTTACGTCAAGAAGCTCGCCCTTGCAGTTCTCTTTCAACAGCAAACGCTTGCAGAGACGGTCAGATCACTGCTCATCCAAAGTGGATGTGAGGATTTTTCGCGCCTAGATAATGATCCAGTTGGGTACCTAAACGACGAGAGTGTTCGGAACCAGGTTATGGACTATTTGGGGCCGGAAAATGATATGGCGTTTAGCGGAGCTCTCAAGCAAAGTGATAACATCGTCAGAAAGATAGCTAGGAATATTGGAAGCTTAGTGCTTACCGTTAAGGTCCGTTTTGCTAATAATGCTTTGAATGAGCGATTACGCTGATATAGGTGTATATATAGCAACAGGATCCCACGGACGACTTACTTGTGATTATTAAGGCGAATCAAAATGTGGACGGCATAGGGGCGGACCTAACTCCTAGGGTGAAGCTGATGCTTGGAGCAAGTGACATTAAGAGCGCCATTAAAGGCCTCGATGACACCACCAATACTCTCTATCGTTTCACAAGAATAGTGTTATCTAATCGTCAGCCGGTTGAGAATATCTCTTCCAGAAAGGCACTTAAACCTGCACGAGCTCTTCGGCGGGTCCAGGGGTTCGCTGGCAACTTACATTCAGCACTCTCTCAGGGCTGACGAGCTGGATGCCACAGTTCACACGAGGCGAAACTCTTTCTCGAAGATCGGGTCGACGCCGCTCCAGGTATTTTAAAACCAGCCGGAAGAGATAGCTCTGTGCCTCTATTGGTTTTCAATCTCATCTTCACAGCTAGCATCTCCTAAGGACAAAAATTGTGGCATGAAGCTGTTGTGCGGGTGTTGATGGACCACAGTGATGACAATCCAGACCCGCTGCATGGCGGTCAGCCCATCAGATCACCCCAGGTGATGCTAATTATTCCTGAAAATACCTCGAAAAAGTCGAACGTAACTTTCGTTGATGACATTTGTGCTGCTATTGAAGCAGCCAGATGTGACAATGAAAGAGTTGAATTTGTGCTTAGCGGGGATCAGCAGATAGGGACGATACCTACTGATGAGAAAACGTTGATTTCATACCACAGTGCTGATAAGGTGACACTAAAGGCTCTTCTCTCCAAAAAAAGACCAACCCACCGTGATGCTCTCCTTCCATTGAAGCTACGTATGCTACTTGCGCTCAGACTCGCCTCGAATCTCCTTCAGCTATTGCAGACGCAGTGGCTGCGAAACGCTTGGTCAAAAGATAATATATATTTCTTGCTTCGGCCAATAGCAGACGCCACTGGTGGCTCCCAAGACCAGCTTTATATTGATTTCAGCCGGCCGTTTGTGTCTCTTGTATTTGACGGTAATGATGGAAGTGCTGCACCCCAAAAGAATGTAGAGCCGAAAATAGCCCTGCTCGAGCTCGGAATCTTGCTTTTAGAAATCTGGCATGAGAGGACTTTGGAGACGAAATTTTCTTTGAAAGAGGCTCCTAGTGGATATTACGAACGCCTGCTATTGGCGTCGAGGTGGCTCGATGAGACGGATGATCCGTTACTGACACTATACGACAAGGCAACCTCTCATTGCATTAGGGGAATGATCGGCGGTGAAACCCGTCTTCGAACATGGGAGGACATCAAGTTTTTGGCTGCTGTTTGTGGAGATATAATTCAGCCATTATCCCTTAACTGCAAGCAGTGGCGTTACTTACACCACAAGGTACTCTTTTGAGCGTTATAATACCACCGCATATTTCTCAAGGGCCTAGTCAACTTCTTGAAAGTCCTAGATTGAGATTCGAGTTTTAGGTCAGGGGGATCGAGATATAGTTGGACTGAATCATATTTGCGTGTATGTTTGGAAGAAGTTCCTCTTTCACAGAACCGAGGGCGTGGCAAAAAGCAATGAAGAGGGCAGACTTTAATGCGGATCTGACTTGTAACATCATTATGTATACTCTGATAGCACTTAATGAGGCCAGGATAGACCCACAGAAAGATTCCTAGATCCCATGGCACCATGCAATGTAAATCAGATCCTGGAGGCTTGTATAATATTTAGCATCACGCTAAACTGTCTTGCGGAATTCTTTCCTTTCCTTTCTTTTTTTGTGTAATGAAGCCAAAATCCTTTGTACGCCAACTTTATGCTCGTTATACAGATTATAAGATACACTATCATATCCGTACAATTCATCCTTTCCGCTCTTCACGGTTTAACTTTCGTGCCGTTTGTATCTGAACATATTAATTGCAATGCTTCTGGGCGGCAATGCAATGCTTGAGGGCTCACCTGTGTCCTTGTCCTCTGTCCCCTCACTGGTAGACCCATTGCATGCCTTCTTCCTCGATATGTTCCCATACTCCTTAATCGCTTGATGTTGTCCTGTACTTGCCGTCTTAAATCGGTCTCGATCTTCATATTGGATAACTCGGCGTTGATGTTAAGAATTTGTGTGTTGACGAGACTGCTGACTTTTGCGGTGGGATGGATATGAAAGCGGGCCATTATATGCTGTGATACTTTGGGACCAATTCCATAGAAGGTTTCGAGCGATCGCTGTGTAGGAAAGAGCGGATTAAGGAATTGTATCTGAGCGAGTAGTTGGTCGGGCACCTACTTTGACCAGGTTCGCCTCTGGGAAATTGACACCAAAGATGAAGACCTACGGTCTGTAAGTATCCCAAAGGAGAAGCGCAGATATCTAGACATACCATCTTGATTAGGGACGGGCGCCAATTGCTTTGACTGGCTTAACTAATACTGAGGGCTTGGGAAACCGAGGTTGGCGTCAGAACCTCAGAGATTCTCGATCACGTGTGGGGAGAAAAGTAGGACCGAAATAGCCCTGTCGAAGCGCCAAGGGACACTTGGTTTGTTTCATGACCGGAGGTATCGAATATAAGAACCCCACCAGCACCCGTTGCTCAACGTGTTACAAATATCAACACAATGGCTACTCTCCAAAGACTCGTTATCTCTGTGCTATTGATTCTCACGGTCACTTTTGTCTTCTTCGCGCAGGCGTCCGAAGCAGCCAAGGGACCTAAGATTACCCATAAGGTGGTTCTCCTAAATGCAGACCACTGCATTCGAGGCTAACAATTGGTGCTACAACAGGTCTATTTTGACATTGAGCATGATGACAAGCTAATTGGTAGGATCGTAATGGGTCTGTATGGCAAGACTGTTCCAAAGGTTTGTTTAGAATACAAAGCCTCGAGACATAGACTAATCTATAACATGTGACAGACTGCAGAGAACTTCCGGTAACTAGTGAATCTTTCTGGCTTACACTTGGACACCGGCTTATCTTAGAACAGCGCACTAGCTACGGGAGAGAAGGGCTTTGGATATGAAGGATCTACCTTCCATCGAGTAATCAAGTCATTTATGATCCAGGGTGGTGACTTCACCAATGGCGATGGTAAGATACGGTGTAAATGGATATTTACGATCTTTCATATACTAAGTGATATAAGGCACCGGCGGGAAGTCGATTTACGGAAGCAAGTTCCCGGATGAGAACTTCAAGTTGAAGCATAGCAAGAAAGGTCTACTGAGTATGTGGATTATGACTTTTTGAAGCATTACAAGCATCTTAATCTAATGGGACAATCAGGCATGGCCAACTCTGGCAAAGACACCAACGGCAGCCAGTTTTTCATTACTACGGTAGTCACATCCTGGTTGGACGGCCGTCATGTCGTATTTGGGGAGGTTCTCGAGGGCTATGATGTAGTTGACAAAATCGAGAACTGTGAAAAGGGCATGGGAGACAAGCCAGCGAAGACAGTCAAGATCGCCAAGAGTGGCGAGCTTGAGATGCCAGAAGAAGGTATCCATGTGGAACTCTGAACCAGTTACGCCAATATCTTTCTGCTCTGAAAACGCTGATACTTCGCCTTTTCCTTGAAGATCCACACGGCACAGCAGATGCTGCTATCGAAGGAGACGACCTGGATGTCACCATGCCGAAGGTGCCGTCGCCAGAGACAGTAGCAGAAGCGGGGGCAAAGGAAGTTGTCTCGGTTGGGTCTCCTCAGGGCTTGTGCCTTTCCCACAAGCTGTTTTTCCTAGGTGCAATTGTCGGGGTTGTCGTGCTATTCATGCGCACACGCAAGCCGCAGGCTGACATTATCAAAGAGAAAAGCTTGGTGTGAATACGCGATAGTCAGTGTGGGAGATATAGACGTATATGAAAGGATCTAAGATTTCACCCGAAGCTGTGGTTCCGCAGATCTAGCAGCCTCATAGACACCCATGCGCACTCAAGGCGATGGACGTGCAACCCCAAACCAGAGCCACACCACTGCCAGTCCAAACCGCCTAGGCCGGATAGAATATAATACTGCCCTGTGTGAAGCGTGTGCCAGTCAGAGATGAGCTTCTCGATGCCTCCAGTCGTTCTGCAGAACCGTGATCCAAACTGCGCGGCCGGAAATCACCGGGACCATGACTAATTGGGCAAAGACCGACCGAAAAAGACTGGGAGGCAAATCTGCACAAAATCCATCCTTATCCTGCACCCTCTCTACACCTCTTCCTCCTCACACCAACAACCCATCCTCTCTGTGTGCAAAATCACTCTTCATACAGCGCTTTTGTGAAGTCTTTTCTTCTTTTTGGCTTCACTCTCTTTTCATCAGTCGTTTAGGGAAGAAGAGGCTACTCGTCCTCACTTTTTCCTGTCACGAACCGTTTCAGGCGCGTTTCCGCCTGCCATTTACGACTCTCCATCTTCGATTTAGACCAGCACGCTCAGTTCTACAGCTCATTCGCGAGTTAGTAGAATCACATCACTCGGCTTATTCGTCGCCTTAGAATCTGTTTCGCTCTCAGGCACCTCTGAATTAGACGCTCAACAACATCTCACGAGATCCAATCTGCAGACTATCCTTCAATATGGCTGAACAGCTTGATATGGGTCGTCTCTCGCTCAACGACTCGCAGCACGCTCCTTCGAATGGTTTTCCCGATCGTGCCGCTTACATTCCTCCCCATCTCCGCGGTAGGTCACAGACACCATCGGGTCCTCCCATGGACGGTCCTCCGCCCATGATGAACGGCGGCGGAATGAACAGTAATTTGAATGGTAGTGCTTGGGCAGGCCCTGGGTAAGTTTTCTTTGACGGGAGTCGAAATGCACGCTCCTGACTAATGACCAGCAGAGGATATGGCGGACCACCACCACGCATGAACAACGGCGGCGGCGGCGGCAACTGGGCCAACGCCCCTAACTTCACACCAAGAGGTAGTGACGCACCCGCACCTGCACCCCAACCTAACGGAAGCTGGAATTACAAGGCTTCGACAACCTTCGACCCTAATGCTTATGGAAAACCAGGTGCAGGCGGTTCAAGCATTGCACGGGGATCCGGTGATGGACAATGGCGAGAAGGCAAGCATATCCCAGGTCCCGCCAATCCTCGTCTTGAGCGCGAGCTTTTCGGTGTCCCCAACGATCCCTCCAAACAACATACGGGAATCAACTTTGAGAAGTACGACGATATCCCCGTCGAAGCCTCAGGTCAAGGTGTTCCCGAGCCCGTTACCAAATTCACAAACCCCCCGCTAGATGACCATCTATTGACCAACATCGATCTTGCTGGCTATAAAGTCCCAACACCCGTCCAGAAATATTCCATCCCAATTGTTATGGGTGGACGAGACTTGATGGCCTGTGCACAAACCGGTTCCGGAAAGACCGGTGGCTTTTTGTTCCCAATCCTTTCTCAAGCATACCAAACAGGTCCAAGCGCTCCTCCAGCTCAAGCATCCGGAGGCTACGGATACGGTCGTCAACGAAAAGCCTATCCTACATCGTTAATCCTGGCACCAACTCGCGAATTGGTGTCTCAAATTTACGATGAGGCCCGAAAATTCTCATATCGTTCTTGGGTACGGCCATGTGTAGTATACGGGGGTGCCGATATCGGGTCTCAGTTGCGCCAAATTGAACGCGGTTGCGATCTTCTTGTTGCCACTCCTGGTCGTCTGGTCGATTTGATCGAACGAGGACGTATTTCCCTCCAGAATATTAAATATCTTGTTCTTGATGAGGCTGATCGTATGCTGGACATGGGTTTCGAACCTCAAATCCGTCGTATCGTTGAGGGCGAGGATATGCCACCAACGGCTGGCCGTCAAACTCTCATGTTCTCCGCTACGTTCCCCCGGGACATCCAAATGCTTGCTCGTGACTTCTTGAAGGAGTACATTTTCCTTTCTGTTGGCCGTGTCGGTTCCACTTCGGAAAACATCACTCAAAAGGTTGAGTACGTTGAGGATGTCGATAAACGGTCCGTTTTGCTCGACATTTTACACACTCATGGCGCAGGTCTCACTTTGATTTTCGTAGAGACGAAGCGCATGGCAGATTCTCTTTCCGATTTCCTTATTAATCAGGGTTTCCCTGCGACATCCATCCACGGCGACCGCACTCAGCGAGAGCGTGAAAAGGCATTGGAGATGTTCCGAACTGGACGCTGCCCAATCCTTGTTGCCACCGCAGTCGCTGCTCGTGGTCTCGACATTCCAAATGTCACCCACGTCGTCAACTACGATCTTCCCACCGATATTGACGACTACGTTCACCGTATTGGTCGTACTGGTCGTGCCGGAAACACCGGTATATCCACTGCTTTCTTCAATCGCGGAAACCGCGGCGTCGTCAGAGATCTTATCGATCTTTTGAAGGAAGCTAACCAGGAAGTGCCAAGCTTCTTAGAAAGCATTGCTCGTGAGGGCAGCGGTTTTGGCGGAGGCCGAGGTGGGCGAGGCGGCGGGCGTGGCCGCGGAGCCACTGCTACCCGTGACGTTCGTCGTTATGGCGGCGGCGGCGGTGGTGGTGGTGGTGGCGCCAACGGTGCGGGAGGCTTCGGTGGAAACTGGGGCAGTCAACCCGCCGGGGGCTACGGCGGAGGTTTCAGTGGTCCACCTGCTGGCGGCTATAGCGGTGGCAGTGGTTACGGAGGTGGCTATGGTGGAGGAAGCTATGGTAACCCATCCGGACCAGGAGGCCAATCGTCTTGGTGGTAAACGCCTACCGTCTATCCCTGTGTCATAGCGCCCAGGAGCTAATATGGTTTTCGACTCCTGGAGCTTTCCGTTATGGCCATGGCCGCTTTCGATTTCTTTCCTTTTTCTGTTTTAACGACTTCTTGCTGCGTTTCCTTTCCTGGACTGCAGGTCGACAAGGAAGTCCGGAACTTGCTCTCATACCCCGATCAGCATATAGATAGCGTTGAGTTTCTTTGCGGACCTGCCTCCTTTATTGAGCTCCATTGCATACTAGGAATGCGGCGCATACACGTCGACTCGTGGCGAGCTCGATTCGATAGAAGGCAGTGGGCATGAGGCCTTTACCTCGAAGGGAATGCGTCACGAACATCTTATGCCTTTCGCTTTTACTACTTGCTGCTTGGGGGGCTACCAATCAGATAGATCTCGTTTCTCCGGCTTTCGAGTGCCGATGATTTCATTTTATTTCTTTTTTCTTCATATTTCCACAAAAAGCGATTCCGTCCCCTCTTGTCATTACATCTCGGGCACATAGACTTTTTCGTCGTCGGGTTCTAAATGAAGAATTGCAGGCGGAGTGAACCTTTTTTTTGGACGACGGGAGAGTAGTAGCTGTTTCATCGCACATATATGGCGTTCATCGGGGTGCCCCTCTGGCACCCTTTCTTGAGGATCGGCGATGGAATTCCGTGGTTTCGGCTTTCTATCAAGGCCTGGGAATGGAGGCCTGGCTCGAGGTGGAAAGCTTTGGTTCACATTTACGCTCTGAGAAGCCTTAATGACTTTGGGCGATGGGTCATCAAATTAAAAAAGTCTCATTTTGTTTTAATCGGGTGGCTGGTTAAATAGACTATTTCTTTATGGGAACCAGTCAAAACAATTATATATTGAAGTGATACAAGTCACTAGCAATTGTGCAAGCAGTTTTGAGCAAACGTTTTTTATGCTTGTGTGCTGTGATGTATATAAGCTTGGGAGGCTCGTGTTCAAAGCCAAAACTATATTAATTCTTTTCTAAAGCCATCAAGGTTGATTAATTTGATCGTTGTGACAACACCATAGAACAGAAACTTGCGATGCTGATTTGATGTATCGCGCATGGAATATCTATTTTCCGGACGCATTGATGCTTTCCTATGCCATCGAGCTGATAGGTAAATGGACAGCCAATCTGCTTATTCATTCTAGACTCGACTTTAAACGCATCAATGATTCCTCACTCCTGACGTTCAATTTCCGACAGCACCCTTACCATTTCAAAACCTCTCCACCTTCCCCGTTCGTGAATGCGACAGAGCTCGACATGGATCAGGACACTACTCCTGCGCCTCCCCCTCTGCGCCCTGATGAGCCTGATTCAAGGAATAGCTTGCGACACATCTTAGCAACTGAACCCGCCACAGCCATGGATCAGACCACGCCTATCAAACCAACACTAACCTCTGCACTACCTGCTGAGGATAGCGAACCGGCGCAAGATGAGCGGGCCCCCAGGTCTGCGACATCATCGAAAGCGCCAGTGGAGCTACCTATGTATACCGCGACTACTACTACTACGCGACGAAATGCCAACGGCAGCGTATCGTCGGTTTACTCCGGCAACAAGATACGCCACCTAAAGAAAGATGACGGTATACCTCTGTGGAGGAAGGATATCCAGTATGACTTCCTCCGCTACGTCTTCGAGGATGACAAGCCTGTATTTCACAAAGTATCGGACGGGAGTCCAGGGCATACTTTCGCAGACATATACCTAGACGCAATGGCGAAGAGTAGTAAATGTAGTAAAATTTTGAAGGATAAACTTCTGACAGAGAGGGCTGCAGCTATTAACATGGCCATGGTCTGTCTGTTGGTAAATGTGGGAAGGATGAACACTACGCTAAACTGTATGCCTAATTCAATATGGTATAGCAACTACAGCTGACCTTTCAATTCAGTTTTCCCCGAGATGCGAGCCCAACTTCGTACCTACCATTCGATCCCATCTCTTCAAGCGCAACAAGATCCAAACGCATACAAGCAACTCCAAGATGCTCCACGACTCAAATCTATACTCAAGGGCGCAACAGAGGATGTGGAACAGCCCAGCACAATAGAGGACATCAAAGCCCATGCAGTACCCCGGACCAACCCAGTCAACCTCATCTTTGTCCTAGCACAATATGCTCCTAAGATCTCCGAGATACATTTCTTTCCTCCGAGGGATTTCTTCGACCTAGTGATGAGAAGCGCTCTGAGTAGTAGGAGTAGGGCTACTGCATTTCTTTGGCTTATGTGGTGGTATCTAGAAAGCGATTTCTCCAAAGAAGATGCGTTAAACAACCCGTTCGGACAGGGGCAATACGGGACAGAAGGAGACGCTACAAATGGTATGCCGATTAAGTGCCCACCATTCAAGCATCTTAGCGAAGAAGAGGTTGCTCTTGAGAACGTGGACACCGAAGAGGAGAAGTTGTTTGGCGAGATGAAGCGTAAAGAGAGGATCGGTGTGTACTCACAACCCTAAAATTGTGATAAAGCACGTTACTAACAACAACCCAGCTATTCTTGCAAGTGACATGGCTCCTGTTGTCACCGGCCCTAAGCGGACAAATAAGAAAGGTGAGTATACCTATAGGCTATTTCGTTCTCCACCAAGAAATCCTGTGGCCGTGATGCTTGCGGGTCCGCATTGGAGTGATCGAGTTCACACTCCACCCTCCAATAAGACCTGTAGGATAATGACGGGCCCGGCTGACGAAGTTTCGGATCTGTTTTTGTCGTCTTCTGTTCGTCCCACGACTCTCAATACTAACGAGCCGGGAACCCCAGCATTCAATCAAAATCCCGTGTTCTCCGTCCTAGCAGATGATGGAGCATCTACCCCAGGTCGGGATCGTCAATCTCCATCCCAAAGTATGTAAACTACACAGCTTCGCTAGTATTTTCCATCTTACCTCCAATCTCGTATTAATTCTACATTAGGCTCAGCGCGAGGCGGTCCCAGAGGGAAACCCACATCTCACGCGAAATCCATTATCGCAGACTACCCTTCCGACACCGACCGAACGCGGTCCGCATCTCCACCCGGAAACCACGGTACACCCTTCGGGACAAAGTCGACGCCCAACATGCGGATCAACACGCTTCTCAACGACGAAACTCCCACCGCCTCCACACCACCAGTCAAGCCAGGGCGCGGCAACTGGTCCCGCAACCGCGCCAGCGCCGCAGCCGGCGGCCGCCACACCTTCAAGCCCAAGTTCGAAGCCCACACAAGCCAAGACGGGGCCTCGCCCTCCACCAACGCCGCTGCTGCTGCCGCTGCTGCCGCCGCCTCGCTCAACGGGCCCCACGGCTTCTATCTCCCGCTCAACGGCTCGGACCCGACGCACAAGCGGTCGCGGCCCCTAACCCAGCACCAGCTGGCCGTGGAGCAGTACCGCAAGCGGCGCGTCGACGTCATCCTGGACCGCGGCCTGCGGCTGCAGTACAAGGTCGCCAAGCGGCGCCGGGTGCGCGACGGCGCTATATGGCGCTCCTGGCTGCGCTGCAAGACCCTGTCCGACGGCTACGACACCGATGAGGAGAGCAACGCCCAGGTGGTGCAGCATATGGAGATTGAGATCGACGAGCGGAATAAGTCGCCGCCGCCGCTTTTCGGGGGCCTCTTGCCGAACCCCGTCGAGACGGATGATGGGGGCGAGGAGGCGTATATCCGGGCGAAGGTTATGGGCCGGGTGGCGAGGCGGTTGGAGAGGTGGGAAGGGGGCGTGGAGGCTGTTAAGAGGAAGAAGAAGGATGGGGCGGAGTTGGTGTGGGTTGATACAATTGGAAGAGGGGAGGATGAGAGGATGGACAGAGGAGATAGCCAGATGGGCGATTATGACGGTGGCGATGGGGACGAGGAGTTAGATGAGGCGGAGAGGGAGATGCTTGGGGAGGCGGATGCAGACGAGAGCGATGAAGATGAAGATCAAGAGATGGAAGGGGCTAGGGATGGATGGACTGGGCAAAGAGAAGAAGTCATGGCGTGAGTATGGGATGCATGGAAACAAAAATTAGGCGTTAGGTTATTTTATTGAAGCGAACGACTTTTCATGGTTAAGCATGTATAACATGAAAGACACGGTAGGTTGAATGGTTAGGTTAGGGCTTGAATCATCACCGCTGGTGGAGGAAGGGCTTTATAGCCAGGCTTTGCAAGATTGAATGTGATTTTAGCAAAGCAGTGTCATGCCTATTAGATAGCGAATTGATTGTTTACATCTAGAAGATACCTCTACGAACACGTCTGTACTTATGCACGTACACTCACGCTTACCGGCGCATTAAGTCGTACGTGCTAAGTCGCGTGTATCGATTTACACACTAAGTTTCACGCTAATTTAGATGTATATTGAATGCATGTTACATCTCTGTTAAGGTAAAAGAATTGATGTTTGTCTGGATATATATTCGCACATCAGTTGGGGTGGTGCGTCTATCATTGAGGGATGTATGACTATCTGAAACCGGGATAAATGCTACTAATGCCACTCCCGAACTAAAATCAGTCAGGCATATAGAGGTACAGCCTATACAGACCAAGAGTCAAGGATCTGGCTGAGACCCGTTATTTTTGACAAGACGGGCTTGTACTGGTACTGGTGCAGATTGATTGTTGGGAGAAAGATGA